>BQNB010003627.1:9040-109877 GCA_026074375.1 Tanacetum coccineum
TTGGTTAAAGGTGAATAGTTGGAATTTACCTAAGTAGTATTTTTATTATATATTTTATAGGTACGTAAAACTGCAAATCACATACTTTTGGTAAAATCGTTATAACTTTCACGTTTCTAATCCGTTTCTTGTGTTTCTTATGCCCATCTCTTCGTATTAAGACGGGTTATCGATATTTGACATTTTTATAATTTTGGTCCCCTGATGAACAGTAACTTTTACTGTTCACTCCAGACGTGAGTTTTATTTAAATCGTATTTGTTGTCGTAAAACCCGTAAATGTCGTATTTTATTCGTTATAGCTCTGTTTTTAACGATTCTTTTATAAAAATAGTTTTATAAGAGTATTAATTGTCGTAAACTCGCGAAATTCATAACTCGTTCGTTATTAATTGAAAAATTACGATTTTTATCATTTTGGAATCCTAAAAATATGTATAATTTAAACTTGCTGTTTGAATAATTTTTATAAAAAGATTTTATAAAAATTCTTTTACGACTCCGTTTATTAACGTATAACTTGTTTTTACCGTATCTTTTTCGTTATTAATCCGTTTTTCAAGTTCTCTATATATCCGGGATCATCATGAGACGTATTATTTTTGTATAATGTCAAATCCACTATTTAAAATTCGAAATATAAACAGCCCCTTAAGAATCCATACTTATACTTTTATTTAAAGCTTATTTTATGTACTTTCACTTTTGTAACTTACCACAAGTCTCATATACCATATGTATTATAAGTGATACATATAATATTGTCCATAAGTTCATTCTTTGTCCAAATGTCCAAGGTGACAAGATTAACAAGTCCATAATAACACTTAAAAACCATAACTTCATTAAGTAACCCTAATTTACTAGTTTGTACATAAACATTTTTATACATAAACCAAGTGTGTACAAGGCTTACAACCATTTTGTAACCTCAATATAACCTCCATAGAACATGTGTACAAGTCCATAAATCATGTTTACAAGAAAATCCACTTTTACAATGTTAAACATATCCTAAATGGTGATTTCACTACATAGCACATCATATACATAAAAACTCATAAAATGAAAGTATAAAGGTTTATAGAAGACCTTATGATGAATGATGGTGATGCTCAATACAATCTAAACCCTTGTTTAGATTAAAATCCAAAGCTTGCAACCAAGAAAACCCTAGTTTTCCTAATAAAACCCTAGCTTCCCTTTTCTTGATAATTACTTGCAAATGGCTAACCAATGCTTGGAAACATCTTAGAATATCTTAGGAATGATGTGTATATATGTGTATAGGTTGTAGAAATTTTTGTATGGATTGTGTATTGTTGTTGGTTTGAGCCGTAGGCTCTTAGAGAGACAAAGAGATAGTTTTTGATCTTTTTACCAAGTGTTTTGTTATCTATGTGTTTTCTATCACATGTATACATGTATATAAGATGTAGAACTAGTCAAGGAAACATGTTGAGGGTCTTAGGGAAGACTCTTGGTCCTAGTCATGGCCATATGCACTTGTTGTTCCCTAATAGTTGAGAACATCCCATGAAAACATGGAGGGATGTTCTTAACTTAGATATTTTGGTTTTCTTATGGTTCTTGTTATCCCTAGCCGGCCATATGTACATATGTGGTGATAATATGGAGTAAATTTTTGGGTATTGGGTATAAAGTGGGTATTTGTTGAAGCATAGAATTATTTTTGTGGTTCTGGGTATGCCTAAAATTAATTTATCGCGAAACGTATACACTTTACGTAAACGATAAAAATAAAATAACCAAAGACCATAATTATTCTCAAAATAATTATTTAATACTTGATTGATGTAAACGTTTAATTGTTTGGTGCCCGTTTACATTGAACGCTAATTTTTAGCTTACGCGATTTAAATTTAATTCATGAAATCACAAGCAAACGCGTACAACACTAAAAATAAATAGTAGATTTATCGACGTCGTCAATGACTTGAAAACACGGGGTGTTATAATAATCACTATCTAAGAAAGCTTCTAGTTCAAAAGGTGAATCCCTAGAATACCATAAACCTAATTTGGGTTGATGTTTGAGGTACCTAAAAATTCTTTTTACGGCATTTAAGTGTGAAGTTTTTGGTGTGACTTGAAACCTAGCACAGGCACAGACAGCAAACATGATGTCTAGCCTTGAAGCAGTTAAATACATTAGAGAGCCAATCATAGATCTATAGACATGTACATCTACATCTTCACCATCTTCATCCTTGACCAATGGCTTATTAGACTCAATCGGAGTAGTAGCTGTTTTGATGGACCAAAAATTAAACTTCTTAAAAATGTCAGCTACATACTTATCCTAACTAATAAAGATTCTATCAGGTTGTTGCTTCACTTAAAGTCCCAAAAAGAATGTGAGTTCACCCATGGAGCTCATTTAGAATCTTTTGTGCATACAGTCTTCAAACTCTGTACACATAGACTTTTTTGTAGAACCAAAAATAATGTCATCCACATACACTTGGACTAACATAATGTCACTCTTTTTCTTCTTAATAAACAATGTTTTGTCTATGGTACCTCTCCTGAAACCATTTTCCATCAGAAAAGAAGAAAGTGTCTCATACCAAGCTCTGGGAGCTTGATGTAGACCATAAAGAGCTTTAATCACCTTATAGACTTTGTTTGGATGAGCATGATTAACAAAGCCTGGAGGTTGATGGATTTACACCTCCTCTTCAATAGTGCCATAGAGAAATGCACTTTTAACATCCATTTGGTAGACAGTAAATCCCATGTATGATGCAAAGGCTAAAAATAACCTAATTGCCTCTATCCTTGCAACAGGTGCAAAAACCTCATCATAATCTATTCCTTCCTCCTGTCTAAACCCTTGTGCTACGAGCCTGGCTTTGTTTTTCATAATAATACTTCTCTTATCCCTTTTATTCTTAAAGACCCAATTTGTGCCAATTGCCTTTTTCCCAGATGGTAAATCAACAAGTATCCAAGCCTTCTCTAATTTGAACTGCAGCAATTCCTCTTACATTGCTTCAACCCAGGTTTCATCTTATAAGGCTTGTGATATGTTCTTGGGTTCTTCTTCGGAGAGAAAGCATGCTAACAAACAATTTTGATGATCTTTGTGATTAGTTCTATTCTATTTGGAGATGTAGCTCACCAATGCTTGTTGTGCTGAAGAAGCCTTTTGAATCTTTCCTCTTGTTTGAACTGCTGACTTAGGATCTCCTAGAATTTGATCTTTTGGATGATTTTTATGAATTCTGAGTGTGGGAATAGGACTGACATTAATGGTGTCATCCATATTGTTGAAATCAGCCACTGCACCCACATTCTCATCATCATAGGCTCCATTGAATATGCCATCACTTGAAAATGCATCAGAATCATCTTCCAAATCAGGCATATTTGGATCAATGGGTAAATCAGCATTAGGGAGAGTAGATGCATCAATAGGTATTTTTCCTCCAAGATAGACAAATGATGATTCACCAGCATTTGCACCTGTGGGAGTACTAGCAGCACTAACATATGGCGTGGTAGCAGTACTAACAGATGACCTACCAGTACTAAGTTTGTTAATACTGGTAGGGTAGCCTGAGCTGCCCTCTTTTGAGATGCAATATTCCTCTTTTCTTCTTCAAAAGCTTGTCTTGTTGCATCATCCAGAGCTTTAGCAACCACTTCTTGAGCAGTCATCTTCTCAAGATCATTATGCAAGACATGTTATCTTTCTGTCATCTGATGTTGTCCTTCCTTGTCAGCAACATCTTCTGAATCTTGTACATCATTGTTCTTTTTTTTTTTAGGAGAAACGAAATTTCAGAAGGTTTTTAATGTGACAGCTGAGCAACATCTTCTACTGGAAAATACTTGTCCTATGAGGGTTGTAGTGGAGACAGCTATGTATCCTGAGTAGGTTCTTTATTTTTTCCTGATGAAACCTGCAACATTAAGATATCTTGTGTACCTGCATCCACATTAACCTGATTTTCTACACTAACAGGAATATAGTTCATTGTATTGGTTAGAAAATCAAGATCAAACATCCAATTAGGACCAGTTCCTGCCACATTTGGTTGGTCTTCAAGAAAATCAATATGCAGATTCTCTTCTACCCTTTTGGTCCTTTGTTGTTTTTCTCTAAAAGCTTTACTAGTGGTAGAGTATCCAAGCAAATAACCTTCATCAGATTTCCTATCAAATTTGCCCAAGGAATCTAAGGTGTTTAAAATGGCCCTAGGAGGCATGGGGCACCCAAAGGTCTCCATAAAACTATTACTAGTTGATTTACTATTAATAGTTCATAAGGTTTGTCTTATTTTGATGGGTTTGGTAACTAATCCCTATTCAGTTAATAGGCAAGGGCAATATTTACTGCCTCTGCCCCAATATTGGGATAGTAAATTGTAAAAGTGAGTCTGCTAACATAGTTCTAGCTGCCTCAATTAGGGTCCTGTTTTTCCTTTCTGCAACACCATTCTGCTGTGGAGTTCTAGCCACACTAAACTCCCTTTTTATTCCTTTCTTAGCACATAATTCATTCATAGCATGGTTCTTAAACTCTGTCCCATTATCACATCTAATGATTTTAACATTATGATTCAATTGGTTTTCTAAGCCTATGATAAATTTACAAAGGATTTTAGATGTTTCATCCTTGGTAGCTAAGAAAAATACCCAACTAAATCTGCTGAAATCATCAGTCACAACCAAACAGTACCTTTTCTTGTTAATACTTTCTACAGAGACAGGTCCAAATAAGTCCATATGAAGTAATTCTAGGGGCTTTCTGATGATTCTTTCTAACTTGTCCTTACAGGAGGCCTTATGTTGCTTACCCTTCTTACAGGCAATACAAGTGTGGTCATTCACAAAAACTTTTGAAGGTAAGCCTCTAACTAGGTGCCCTTTAACAAGTTTGTTTATATTTTTGAAATTTACATGACCTAATCTCCTATGCCATAATTTAGACTCATATGCTGTTGCATTTACATATAAACAAGTTATACCCCCAGATGGAACAATGTTCTTTAAGTCCAGATGTTTACAAATCAATCCTTTCTAGGACCTTAGTAAACTTGACTTTCATCAAGAAGCTTATAGCTTGGAGACGGATAGGCATTTTTCAAGTCTCTAGTTTAAAAGGACACTAATTTTTCTTGTACACATTTGTGAGACATAGAAAGGATTAAACTTAAGTTCATCTACAAAGAAACATCATTCAAAGTCTATAATTAGACAGTCCAGTTCGTTTTACCTTTACCGTTATTTTTCCTCTTGTGGGATCACTTCTATAGCCAAAAAGCCTCCATTGTAATCTTCATATTCTGTAAGATAAGCTTTGGTTCGCCAGTCTTTGATGACTTAGTGCAACCACTATCCACCACTGCATGATCTGTAACAAGATACTCTGGATTGCCCTGCACAAAATGTGAAGAGAATTAGTTATCTCTTAGGGAAACCCAGCCATTACAGACTTGAAATATCCATTTTGGGTCATAAATATCAACCGTGCTGAGGAATGAATGATCACTGTCTTTGGGACACATGATCCAAGTATTTTCACATTTAGGCCTCCAAACCCACTTTGACTTTTTTAGGTCAGTTCCATTTACCTTACCAGTATTAATACTGTTCTTGTCCCAGCAGTAGTCATATTTTGAACCCTAGAAGTTTTAACATTTTGTTTTAAGTCTTTGGGTCTAATAGCTGGTTTTGTGTAGTAAGACCTCATGAATCTCTCTCTCCCTAAAGTGTAAAATTGCACCGTTTCTTTGAATCTTGGGCTTTCTCAACCTATATAACTCATCGCAATTGCAACTCTTTTCTTCACCTATTATCTTTAATCGCTCTCGTTTAACAACCCTTAATCTTGTTCATCACAGTTAACCATCAATCCATCGACTATGGCAGCTCTTGAATCCCTGTCTAAGCACAACATGGTCGATTACTTAGAAAACGATGTGATGGAATCCATGAATTTCATGAGATCAGTAACTTCTTCACCGCAGCTCAATTCACTATGCTCTTCACTGTAAGTTTCATGTTAGTCTCTTATTAAGTTTGTTGAACAGTTTTGGATGACGGTCTAATTATAACAATCAAACAATGTCTAGGTATTTTACTACCACTCTTGCTGGCCAAGCCTATTCTCAATCTCAGATATGCATCATTTAGAAGTGATCTTTAATTTAATGATGCATGTTGGATTGATGTGTTACTCAAACCAGGCTATATTGATACATTAATTTGATGGGGGTATGTGGGAGATTTGAATACACTTACTTTTAATTAAAGGGGACTCTTCTCTCTTCTCAATGGAAATTTTTGTTTCATTCCATAATCCAATGTTTAGCCAAAAAAGCACATCTTGGGATCAAAATACCTACTAATATGCAACGCTGTAATATGTTTGGACTAATCAAGTTTATAACTTTTCAAACTAATTTTTGATGGTATGATGAGGCATTTTAGATGCAAAGAAGAAGTTTGTCATGTACCCAAGGTTTAATCTAGTATTTTTGACTAACCAACTTAAGAATGTGCTTGTCCTCTTAGACCACTTCCCTATTAATGCTTTGACTACTAAGGTTTTCTCTTTTATGGTTAAAAAGGGTAAAAAAAATTCTGGGAATGTGACCCCTTTATTTCCTTCTATGTTGGCTCAACCAACAGAGGATGAAGGTAAAGTTTTAGAAAGACCATCTGAAACCCAACCCACACCTTCTCCTACTCACCTAAGTACAGACCAGTCTGAGCCACAATCTGACCCATCTCTCAGACCTTCTTCTTCTAACCCAATTCCTAATTCCATTCCAGAAGGCTCTAGTGGATTCTATGGAGGTCAGTCATTAGTGATAGATTCCCAATTCAAGGGACTAGGATTTGACCTGGACATCCAAAGTGTGTTATGATCTTTTGTTTATTTGTGTACACAGGTGATAACCTCATGCTGACAAAATTAAAGATTTGAAGATCGGATAAGCTAGCTAAATAAGAAGGCTTAAAACCTGTTATCTCACCACCAATAATGCTTGGATCAAGAGTGTCTCCATGAAGAAAAGATTGGCAAGGAAGAGCTTTTGAAGGACAAAGTTGATGCAAAAGGAGTCTGTATCTAAACAAAGGAGGAAACCTGCCAAATCTGAACCAACATTGCATAAAGATCCAGCTTTTGATGATCTTGATGATGCAATGGATTACATGGAGACTGAGGATGCTCATGATGAGGGGACAATGAAGAAACAAGAGTAAATACTGAAGATTAAGTTAGTATCGACAAGCCAAAAGTTAGTACCGGCAAGCCAAATAAAGGTACTGCTGAGCCAAATGAAGGTACTGCTGAGCCAAAAGATGGAAATTCAGATGAAAGTGCTGCTCCTACAACTATTTTCAGATGATGAAACTATTGCTCAATTTCTGGTTACCATGAGCCAAAATAAGACTAAACAAAAAGGAGTTGAGATTAATGAGATTAAAGATACTGATAGACCAAGAACTACAACTGAAAGGTCAATCTTAACTTTGAAGCCACTTCCAAAGATTGATCTTAAAGACAAAGGCAAGAAAGTTCTTGAGAGAAAGCTGAAAATAAGTGCTGAATCAGAGGTGTAATGAAGCTGAAAAGAGGTTTTAAAATGCTTGTATTGATGAGAGATAGCCAAGAATGTTCAAGAGGAATGGGAAACGCCAGAAGGAGAAGAAGAAGTTGGATGAGGAAGGAAGTACTAAAGATGCTTCACCAAATGAGTATGACCTTTATTCAAGCAAGACTTAATGCAGAACAAGATTCTTGCTGAGAAGCTTCAAGAAGAAGAGAGAGAAAAAGTTCACCATTGAGCAAAGAGCCAAGTTTCTTCATGATACCATTGCTGCACAAAGAAGATTTCTTGCTCAACAAAGATCTGAGGCAATCAGAAACAAGCTTCCTGTAAGATTCATTCAGCTGAGAAACCAAATGATGACATACTTGAAGTATGTAGGTGGATACAAACATGCTCAGCTGAACAAAAAGAAGTTTAAAGAAATACAAGTGATGTATGAAAAGGTAAAAGGGGCAAATAAAAATTTCATTCCAATTAGTTCTGCTAAAGATGAAAATTTGATTGAAAAGATGAACAAGAAAGCAGCTGGTATGGATAAAGAAGAGGTTTCTGAAGAACCTGAAAGTACTAAGGTTAAAGCTAAAATTGAAGAACCTAAGGAGAATATCAGGAAAAGATCAGGAAGGAGACTTAAGATGAAAGCTCCAAAGAGGTCCTAAAGGGCAAAAGGATGATTTTGATCATGAAGAGGAGAATCAACTAAGAACCTTTCTAAAGATAGTTCCTAAAAAAGAAGAAAAGATTGGTTATGAAGTTTGGGCACTAGGTTTCTATGATTTAATGGTTTCATTTTGGAGAGAGTTTTTGATTTTAATTAGAGTTTTTAGAGGCTGATTGGATGTTCAAAGTGGATCAAGACCTTTTCTGAGTGATTAATTTTTTTGATTAGGAACTGGATCTGGTTGATATACATAGTCTAGTAATGAAAAGGTTTGATGATGAGACTGAGGAGATAGAAGATGTTTATCTTAATGTGGTGATTATAAGTAATAGACAAAGAAGATACTTCAATACTTTGATGGTAGTGTTCTCCATACTTGATAGAGATGACATATGTGATATATATCAACTTGTGATGAACAGATACCAAGATGAGACACCAGAAGGATTTGACAAAATACTTTGGGGAGATTTGATAATCATGTTCAATTAAAGTGATAATGATGAGTTTTGGAATGCACAGCAAAGTTGGAAGATAGTAAGTTGGAAGCTACATAGTTGTTCAGGGGTACACACTATAATGACTGATGAAGGATTAGTCATTCATATGCTTGTAGAGAATAAGTATCCTTTGAAAAAGGAAGTGTTGTCACAATTGCTAGAGTTTAAGTTAGAAACTGAAGAAGACAGTACTATGGCTTTAGAACTGATTAGATTTGTCAAGAAGCATATTGCAGAGTTAGAACCTAAAGACTCTGATAGAGATGAGGAGGATCCTTAAGTGTTGGTTCTAAGACCACACAACAAATGGTCATCAGTTCACCATGCTTAACAGGCATAAGAACTGGCTAGTCCAAAGCAAACGGTTTTGGTAAAGACTTCTCAAATCCGTTTATGGTTGACAATTTACCAAAAATTGTAGGGTTCTCAACTCACCTTGCTTCATAGTAAAGAGTTGGCTAGTCCAGGATCAAACAGTTCCTGGTAAAGACATCTCAAATCTATTGATAGCTGATAGTTTGCTAAAAACTATATGGTTATCAATGCACCATGTTATGGCAATGAAGCATTGACTAGTCCAAAAGCAAACGACTTTTGGTAAAGACAAATCAAATCCGTTGATAGTTGATAGTTTACTCAAAACTATAAGGTTATCAATTCACCTTGTTGTTTACAATGAAGAATTGGCTATCCCAGAGCAAACGGCTACTGGTAAAGGAATATCAAATCCGTTAATGGCTGGTAGTTTGCCAAAAACTACAAAGCCAACTTAGTTGGATGTTGCTGAGTTGCTGAAAAGACATGTTGCTGATAAAGATGGATAGCTGAAGATGTCAAAATTATCAAAGATCAAGATCAAGATTTGTCAGAGTGTTTGGATACATCCTCCAAGAGTTCAAGATGTTTAAACTGAAGAAACATGAAGTTAAACAAGTTCAACAATCATGTTTAGGGGAGGATTGTTAGGAATTATGCATTCCTGACTTAGTACCGCTAGTTATATTACTTAGTACCGCTAGTTGTAATTAGTACTGACAGTACAAAGTGTTAAGTACTGATCAGTTAGTTAGTACCGTTAGTATAAAATAGTTAGTACCGTTTATGAGATATGCATGAGATATCTTAGGAAAGGATATGCATGATCTTTGTACGCGTTTTGTAAAGCCCATTAGGGTTTCCTTAGTCTATAAAAGGAACCCTAGGCATAGTTAGTAGATATAGTTCTACACAGATCATAGAGATCGAATAGTAATCATAGCTTGTAATCTGTAACCTAGTCAGATTCAAGGTTTAATATAAAAGTTCTTTTGTGATATTTAATATTGTTCTTCTTAGCATTATTGATTAGATTCCGCATAATCAATAGTGTTTACTCAGTGTTTCATTATTGTTGCTTTAGAATTATCTAAAGGAGCAAACTCTTTGCAAGCTGAAGGTTAAGATCTATTCAGTAAAACGATCTAACATGTAATTAAGCATATACCAAAATCCCCCATACTAAACTATTGCCGTGTCCTCACGCAATGCTATAAGTAAACACTTAGAAAACCAAGAATCTCAATCCCCCTCGACTAATTACCTCGAAAAGTAGCTAAGTGTTCATCGAGGGGAATTAAAGAATCAATAGTTTAGAAAAGCCCCGTTTTGACCATTTTTAAATATTCACACTTATTCCCACACATATTTTTGTATTTTTTTTCTTTTTCTCATTTTTTTGTACTTTTCATTTCAAGAAACTAACTAACGTGTTTGACTTTTGTTATTTTCATAACCGTTAGGGATCATAGAACAAGAAACATTTCAATCCTAAAATGCCCCAAAAAGGATAAATTCATCGTTCCCAACTTTTCACTTATTCCAAACCAAGCTTAAAACGAAATCACCATTAAATACAAGTAAAGATGCTAACACTACTCATATTTGTAACTTGTGAAACTTTTCACTCCCGACAATTATTATATCTTAGGTGAATGTGCCATTTTGAATTTCAACCATGGATCAACGTTTTGCAAAATTTCTATGCTTCACGTTCCACCCGAGAATAATGAGTTTGAAGGCGAGATCATCCCATGTAGCGACTTTCGTCTCGGCACATCCCAACCTTGCGGCTAAGTGACCAGGCTTTTGACACCCCACAGAGACTAGTATCGGGACTCACGGCCCTTCGGTTTCAAAACCCTTGGATTTCCCGTATATACATGTTAGGATCACATAATTGGACCCGAACAAAGAAGCTTCGGTCACTCGAAGATACAAGACAAAAGTGTAGCTCGAAAGACAATGTTAATTAATGTTTATTATGTATACGGGCCAAGATGTAAAAAGCCCAAAAGAAAGCCCTCAAAGGCAAATCCTAGTTAGTATAAATACACCTAGTTTAGTCAAAATTAGGTTAGCTACTCCATTATTATTTTTCATCTTAAGGGTTTGTAGGAACTTTTGTTTCTTTTAATCAAAAGATTCTTTAATGTTTAATCTCTTTTTTTTTGCCATTGATCTTGTGATTTCATCCATGGAATGATCTAGGGATCCTACATTAATAATTACCCACTAACTCATTTTTCTTCATCTATATGAGTTTGCTACTAGTGGACATAGAAGATTTCCATTTTTGTCTCTAAAAACGACTAAACTCTATACTAAAAAACACAAACCCGTAACCATTTAAACCCTATACACACTAACCATTTAAACCCTATACCAAAATCCGTAAGAACACCTAACTCCATAACCACTAAAACCTATATCAAAAACCCTAAACCCCTAACCACTAAACCCTATACCAAAAACCCTAAACCCCTAACCATAGGTATAATATCACAAATGACTTATACATAAAACTTTAAAATCTATACCAAATACCCTAGACCCTTAACCATTAAACCCTAAATCCCTAACCACTAGGTATAATATCATAACTGATATATATACATTAACTTCAAAATATATACCAAAAATCCTAAACCGCTAACCATTAAACCTTATACCAAAAACCCTAAATACCTAACCACTAGGTATAATGCCTAACCACTAAGTATAATATCACAAGTGATATATACATAAACTTTAAAATCTATACCAAAAGCCCTAAACCATATACCAAAAATCCTAAACCCTATACCAAAAATCCTAAACCCCTAACCACTAGGTATAATATCACAAGTGATATATACTAAACCTTATACCAAAAACCTAAACCCTTAATCACTAAACCCTATACCAAAAAACCTAAACACCTAACCACTAAACCCTAAACCCCTAACCACCAAACCCTATGCCAATAACCCTAAACCCCCTCCCTAACCACTAATCCCTATACCAAAAACTCTAAACCCCTAACCACCAAACCCTATGCCAATAACCCTAAACCCCCTCCCTAACCACTAATCCCTATACCAAAAACTCTAAACCTCTAACCACTAAACCCTATACCAAAAACCCTAAACCATTAACCACTAGGTATAATATCATAAGTGATATATACATAAACTTTAAAATATATACCAAAAACATTAAACCCCTGACCGCTACCCTATACCAAAAACCTAAACCTCAAACCACTATGTGTAATATCACAAGTGATATATATATACCCTAAACCTCTAAACACTAAACCCTATACCAATACCTTTATAAAGTAAGATTCACCCATGACTTAACATTTATTACCCCTGACATTATAGTATCACCAGTGATAAATAAATAATAATAATATCTCATGTGATAAAGTAATATAATGTGACATTAGTCATGGTATTCCACATATAATTAATATCACATGTGATAAAGCAATATAATGTGGCACTAACTGTGGTTATTTTTGAAATTCTTAACATGTAATCAATGTTATGTATCACTTGTGATATTATACTGTTAGTAGGATTAAAAGGGTTAAAACATAGTTTTGTGAGAAAATAGTGTTTTAATTTAATTTTCACAAATTATGTTTGATATATGGTTAGAATGGTAAAGATGTTTATTTTTTAATGTCAAACATGATGAACCATTTAATGTCTTACATAAATACTTACGTTCATTTCATGACATCATGTTGAGTGTTCGAACGTACAAATATGTTATATCTCATGTGATACTTCAAGTAGGTTTGATGATAAAAAATAAAATTCTTCGATATTCACCAACTTCTATAAATAAACTGTTTTGATTTGGAGGTCCAAAAATTATGTATGATAAATGGTTGGAAAGCTAAGGATATATACTTTTCAATGCCAAAAACGATGAGTCAGTTGATGTTCAACACAAATATTTATACCCGTTTTACGAAAGCATGTGAAGTGTTCTAACTTACAGATTAGTGTAATATCACACGTGATATATTAAACAAAATACTACACCGAGAAAAAACAAAAAAAACAAAAAAAGAAAAAAAAGTTTGTCGAAAAAATATGAAAGTGCCTCTGTATTGAAAGACAATTTAATGCTCGTCACGATGGTGTAATTTATGTATCTTAACGTTTTGCGATTTTTGCGATATGTAATTTTAAAAAATAAGGGTGAAAGTGTGTTTTAATTAAAAAACATAAAAGTAAGAAGGGGCTGGATGTTTTTTAAGGTTTAATCTTATCTATTAAATAAAATTAAATATTAGATTAATCTCCATCATTAGATCAAACTCAAATGGATGGTAGAGATCTGTCCCTTGATATGTGAGGAGAAACTGGTATGCAAATGAACTTTTCTCCTGAAAATAAATGTTATTTTCTTATTGAGTCAATTCCATATATACCCAACTAAAACATCATAATGGCATATTTATCCAAAACATGCTTTTAATGCATTGTACATCATGCATTCAAAACATGTATTTTGGATATATATAACATTTTGATGTTTAGTTTGAGTATATATGAAATTATTCCTTTCTTATTTTAATCAATAAAAAAATTTATTGGGTGTAAATGATATTTGATTGGTTAAAAAATTCAATGGTTTCATTCTTTTTAAACCGTGTATTTTTTGTACGAGAACAATAATTTTAAGATGATAAAGTAATAGTTAAGATGGACAATTACATATATCATCACTTAAAATTCATTAATTGCATATTTTCCCAACCAAATCTTAAAATACTTGTTTCGTCCTAAAATTATTGTCCCTTATTGATTTTTTAAGTTTTTTCTTCTAACTTTGACCTGAAATATTTTTTTTTTTGTTATAAAATACTTGATGAAAATCATAACCATGAAAATACATTTAAAACCTAATCAATTCCTATATTTTTCATTGAGTATTATATAACATAAACTAATATATTTAAAGTTAAAGTTAGAAAAAAAAATATTGAAAAGTCAATAGAGAACAATAATTTTGAAACGGAAGAAGTAACAAATATATTTTTTTATCATTGCATCAAAACTATACACATTTAAAAAAAATACTACCTTTACAACTTTTTTTCCATTTCACCAACGTTTCTACCTTGTGAAATTTTTTGAAGATTATTTAAGTGTTTAAATAATATTTGAATTATTTTTATTCTTTTGACAAATATTTTTGTTTTTTATTTTAACCATACCCTCTTATAAATTACTAATGGTGTGTTTGTTGTGTGGGTGTCAGCTTTAAGTAATGCAATGAAAGTATAATTAATAGTTAGGTACGTGTGTATGGGATATAAAATTGACAATGATCTGGAAGGTTTCCACCGTAGATGCCAAAACTAGTAGGTTTTGAAATTTCTTTGTTTTTTTTTCTTGAAAATGGTGCCAAAAACATTATTTATGTACTCTCATATAAGTTTCTCATATTTTCTTTTTGTTTTGGTAGGCCTTTTATCTCCTTTAATATCCCTTTTTATATCAAAATAATAAGTGATCTCACTTTAATCCTGCTATTAACTTCTGAAACAAACAAATATTTTTGCTATCATTCATTTTCTATCAATCACACCCTAAATTTCATTAAAAGGCAGTCCTCGGTATACGAGTTGCAGTTAATGCAGCGGTGGGTCGACCCGCCGGAACCGGCCGGAGCCCACCTGAAACTCGCTGGAACCCGCCCCACTTCTTCTTTTTCCCCGACCCGAATTGTTCTTTTGCTTAGTTGTTCTTATATCCATTGTCTGTAAGCCAAAAACAGAACCACACGTCCTTCACCTCTGATTCATCATACCCTCCAAAAACCACTCATCCAAAAACCACTAGCCTATCATTTTTCTCCTAAACCTTTTACCACCAACCTTCCTGCAAATTCTGTCAGATATACACACGAGTAAAAAACACACACACAAAAAAGACTTCTCATCAAATTAAACCCACTATCTAAAAATGGGTTTCAGGATGATAATTTTTTCTTATTATCTTCGGTTCAAGATGGAAAATAAGAGGAAAAATCATAAGGTATGCCTTTTTTATGGTAGATTTTAATGGTTTTTTGTAAGATTTTAGTTTTAGTTTTTGATTTTGATTATGTGATTTTAGATATTCATGTTTTTTTAATGAATCATTTAAGAAGTTATTGCAACTCAATGATTTTGTTGAAATCAATAAGTGATTCAAATGTGTGATGTTGTTTCATAGGTCGAAAAAGAGTGAAAAGGGAAAGAGGCCAGGAAAAGATGGGAACAAAATATCCAATGCAGGATGCCAAGTGCCAAGTCTGTTTCAACATATGGTTTCATATATGTGAGGAAAAGTATGTCGTTTTTACATTTTTATAGATTTTGTCGAGATTAGTGTTCTGAATAGGTTCATGCCAACAACCAAATATTGAATATAGAAACAGTGAGTTGATAATGTGGCAGTTGACGTATCTTTGACTGTGTGCCATTTTTTAACTTACCCCAAAAGAACACCTTTGAAAGTTTTTAGCTTTTTGCGAGTACTTGATATATAATAGTCTGCTTTGTGATATATCTACTCATTAATTACAATTTATGGTTGTTATGAAATTTTTGATTAAGAAATTGCCTTTTTATTTGATTTGCCAGTTTGTAATTGCAATTTTGTTCGCTAATGTGGAATATTGGTGTTAAATTAAAAATGTAGCGCTACGATTCTTTCATTCTTAGTCTAATAAACCAAATGCAGATAATGGTAGTCGTTTCAATTCGTAATAAAATGTTTATTTCCAAAGATTTTGTTGTTAGTGTGGTGATGTGGCTATTTTGGTGGCAGGTTTGGCTGCTGATAAACCAAATACAGATGGCTATGTCCATCATGAACAAAGGTAATCGCTCTTTATATCTATGGATTTACTCTTTCTAAAACATGGACATCATTTACATTTTTTGTTTGTAGAGGTTGACAACGTTGTTCCGCTATTAGAC
Organism: Tanacetum coccineum; assembly: GCA_026074375.1. NCBI lineage: Eukaryota > Viridiplantae > Streptophyta > Magnoliopsida > Asterales > Asteraceae > Tanacetum > Tanacetum coccineum. The sequence continues at coordinate 25,082 of BQNB010003627.1, forward strand.
TTGAATAGATCCAGTCATGGCAAAATACTTAAAAAGCTTCCTAATTATGTTGGTAAGCTAGTTTATTTCCTTCAACTATTAAACCACATTGTTTTGGAATAATATATGTTTGCTTTATAAAATAGCTAGATAAGTGATGCTAAACTGCTTACTTACTTATTTGCAAGGCTTATATAAATTCATTATTTCATAATCAACTTATATAAGCCGAGAAGTTTCAAAATCAGACCAAAACCAAATAAGCCGTAAGTCGGCTATATAAGCCGAAACAAACACCCCCTTACTGTTTAGATAGTAGGCTTATGTAGTAGGCTTATGGCTTATTTGAGTTTAGGCTTATGCTTTACAAGCTCACTTTTGTGGCTTATTTTGAAATTTTTTTGCTTATATAAATTCATTATGTCATAATCAACTTATATAAGCCGAGAAGTTTCAAAATCAGCCACAAAAAGTGGACTTATGAAACATACGCCCAAAACCAAATAAGTCGTAAGCCGGCTATATAAGCCGAAACACACTCCCCTTTACCGTTTAGATAGTAGGCTTATGTAGTAGCAGTAGGCGTATGGCTTATTTGAGTTTAGGCTTATGCTTTATAAGCTCACTTTTGTGGCTTATTTTGAATCCTTTCGGCTTATATAAATTCATTATGTCATAATCAACTTATATAAGCCTAGAAGTTTCAAAATCAGCCACAAAAAGTGGACTTATGAAAGATACACCCAAAACCAAATAAGTCATAAGCCGGCTATATAGTATTTGATTTCATTAGGCATTTGCTCTAGATTATTTCCTAACAAATCGCATTCTCAATCTGTATCAGATGTCGCACAATAAATATTGGAGAAGCATAGCTGGTAGTTTCTTCTTCTATTGCCAGTAATAGAAAAAGTGTATCACAACATCATTTGCCAACCGGGAATATGCAGGGACATTTTTTAAGAAAAAATGTGAAAATCCATTTAATGGATAGTCCAGACATTCTTGAAACCAACATCTGTCCAAATTCCCAAAAAGCAAACGTTGATACTCCCGAACTAGGTTCTACACTCAGACCCATGGTATAAATCGTTATCGTATTTTACATCGTTTACCTTATTTTTACCTTTGTTCTGTTACGATACGTTAATGAAATACGTACTCCATTCGTACAACGCGGGCATAAGATTATGCCCGTCGTGATAGAAGTAGGCAGCAATGCTAAGAGGCTTAATGTTGGTGACAAAATTAGGGTCGGGTACTTTATGGGATTCAAAGAAGCACACATATCCACTTCTAATATTGAGATGTAATGGTCATCGTTGTATTACATCTTGAAATAATATACTTTTTTTCCAGATTGAATAGAAGAAGAAAACCATAAGCTTGAAATGACGAGGTTGCTGAACCCGCAGCCAAATATGTTGCAATGGGATATGCAGCGTAGAATTTCAGCATAAGATGTTTTTAGCAGAAAAATGTAACAGATCAGGACATGCAGTTGCAACAATAGAGAGGTATGAGGGAAGCTTGAGTTATGCATCAAACACTTGAATTTTCTTTTATGCAACGAGCATAATCGACAGTTGGTAATTCTCAACTGGCGGTTCATGGTTTGCAATACCAGAAAGGCACGATCATGTAACTAAATACATGGTTTTATAAGAATGTATGATTATTGTTTAAAAAGGTTCAAAAAGTCGATTGGTGATGAAAATTAGAGTCCAAAACGGACATTGTTGGGCTTAAACTTTTCATTGGGTTTGGTCAGGGTGCGTTTTTAGGGGGCGAGTTCGGTGACTGGGTTACGTGTATTCGTTCAGCGAGTGTCTTCAAGGAGTATGTTCAGGGGGCGCGTTTGGGGAACGTGTTCAGGGGGTGGGGGACTAATTTGTGTAATAGTGTTTTGACTCCAAAGGAGATTTGTTTGTTGTTTTTAGAATGAATTTGCTATATTTATATTTCTTTCAGCTAATTGAATTTAACATGACATTTTAAACATATTGTTTTTAGTAATCAGAGGTGTAGTTTGCTATGATATGTTTATATATTATTGCTACTCATAAATGAACCATTTAACTGTGAAATTGTTTGTTATTATTGTATTTGTATGTTTTTAGGTATATTGTTTTGTTAAGTCTGTATATGTACATATTGTGTATTTAAGAAGTTTTTTATGACCGATATTAACTGTTTGTTTTGTTATTTCAGATGGGAAATGAAAAGATCTATATAAGTATTGTCGTCATTGGATATGTCGACTCGGCAAGTCCACAACCACTGGCCACTTGATCTACAAGTTGGGAGGTATTGACGAGCGTGACATTGAACGTTTCAAGAAGGAGGTCGCTGATGTGAACATGGATCACCATCGCTTTGAGGAAGTTTGAAACCACCAGGTACTACTTCACAGTTATTGTCAAAAGGATTTTTCAGGTGATTAGTATGTCAAAATCTATCTAATTTTATCACTTTGTTTTAAATATTAGTTTGAGAACTAATCAGAAAGAAATACTATTTATTAAGGTTAAGAGAAAAAAATGGATAGGAAAGTATAAATGTAGTTAATGAGTATTTAACTATTCTTGCAAAGAATTTTGTATTTAGAGTGGTAAAAAGTATAACAATGTGATATTCATATCCAAAAGTTTGAATCAAACTTTGGGGACATATTAAAAGTCGTTATGATTCAAGACTAATGAAATCTGAAGTTGAAAACCCTTATAGGTCAGAATGGGTCAAAATTGACTAAATTTAGAATATCATGTGTTTTTTATACAAACTTCTAAATTCTAAACTTCTTATTCTAAATATAAACTTAAGAGCTGCAATTTTATTTTAAGGTATAGTGCAACTTCAGACTCCAAGTGATCTCAGTAGGCCAAAAGAATCAAACTATGAAAACCAAGGGTATTCAAAACCTGGCAATGGGAAGTGATGATTCGATGATTGTTACCGAAAAGGAAGAGTCAATAGACAAAAAGGAGGAAGTCAACTCTGTTTACTCTTTTATATTAGAAAGCAATAACAAAGAAGTTTCATTTTGTTAGCCATTCACCATCTTTTATACCACGAGTATTGCATACTTCCAGAATGCGCTATCATTGATGTTTTATATTTGAGCAAGAAGGTATATCTTGCTTTATTGTCAAAGATATAAAAGATAAGTCACTTATCATTTTTGATCATACGAGCATGGTTTTTGGTATGTAGCTGCACTTTCGCCGCATATGTTTATTGTTAAAAGAATGATATAACTGGGAGAGCATCAGTTTAATGAATTCTGAATTCTGGGCACGGTTAACGATGAAGAAACCTTCACATGAAACGATCACATTCGCCAAGTACCTGCAATTTTGGTTTTTATCATCTTCTTACGTGTTCATGTATGTTGGCTGTAATATGGATGTACAATAACAAGCACCACCTTCAAAAGCTAGGAAGACGGAAAATCCTGCGCTCTGCTGCGGAGCGCAGGTTAAAAACCTTGTTTATATTATGGACCTAGTACGCTATAAGCTTTGTGTTTCATAAAATTTATTATAATTTTTTACACTAATCTCAATCTATATATTGTATTTCCTTAATGGCAAATAAAAAATACTGATAATAGCTCTTTTAGTGTTCTGCTTCTCTTTTATTTTCTAGATCCTTTTCGAATTTTTCATGTGTGTCATTTGTTTCCCACTTAGGGTGGAGGGTGTGGTCGAGGGTTTTCCCTTGCCACATCAGTTCCATATCATCAAAAAACACTCTTTTAATATTCTCCCTCAATCATTGCAGCCCCATCGCTCTCTTCCATTAATTCTTTTCCTAATTTTTATCATTTAAAAATACCACAAAACACAAATACTCATTCACAACATAATAAAAAAAGTTTTTCTCACTTCATATTGTCTTTCTCTCTCTTTAAACATCTACGGGACTCTAATGACGAATGGTAAAAGAAAGTAAGTTTCCTGCAAAGTAGGGTCAGGATATTTTATAGTTTCCTGCTAGAAGAAGCATTCTTTTCTTGTTTTCCCACCCCTACACCTTCCTACCTTATGATGGTGTATATATATTCAGAATGTCACTATAGTGGTTTTGTGATTCCTTTGCCGCCGAAAAAAATTACACAGGCAACCGTTGCTCACTCGCCAGAATATGCTTTGTATGTTTACTTATGTTGTTTTAAAAAGGTTGGTTGCATGTCATTTGATTTAATTACTATGTTAATCATTGTGTTAGTCATGCTTTGTTTTTTTCCTTTGCATCTTTGGTGTCATTTAGGATTGTCGATGCGTCTTTGGTGTCATTCAGAACCGATTTGTATGGTTTGAAATTTATGTGTTATTGATGTATCCTGTGTTAGTTACTACTTAGGTATGATTAGTTTTGATGATATATTTTTCCTCTGTTATGAATCTCAAATTATGCTAATTGTTATATGCACATTGGTTTGGGGCAATTAAGGTGTGCATTGTAACATAAAGGGACCGAGAATTTTGCATAACATATTTTCATTGTGCCTTTTCCTTACTGAGAACAACTTTGCTTAGGAATTGACTTATGTAAGAACACATTCCCCTAGACTAGATATCAATTGTTTTACACTTTACTTTGTTAAAATAATTGGTATCCTTCCTTTCAGCAAAAGTTATGGACAGAAAGATAGTTGAAATGGAGACTGGTAACCATGGTGAAGTTCGGAGGTGTTTGTTTTGTAACAACTTTACAATTGTTGATGTGTATGTCAACTGTTCATAACAAGGGTCTTACGCAAATTGACCTTTGACTTAGTTTGACTAATAAGGGAGTAAAACCCTTTACGTGATTAGGAGCAACATAAACCTAGATTAAGGTCAAATGAATAATTTTGTTTGATAGTATATTGAAAGTATATTCATACTAGGTTTAGAAAAGAAGTTTTGGCCTTGGCTAGAGGCGTTTGATAAAAAAATGAGTTGCCGTTTTGCTGAAAAACAAAAGGATTTGTTTTTGCTGCTTTCTAAGTCTAAACCTCATTTTGAGTGTTTCAAATTGCTCAAGTATCATGTACATACCTTTATTGAAAGAAGTACATGTGCCGGATAACAAGAAAGCCGACGAGCAAAATTTTGTAAAACAGACTTTGTGAGTGGCGCGCTAGCCACGTGGTGACGCGTGACTAGCGAGCCAGAACCCCAGTTTCTGTTTTACGGATTTTGGCTATTGTTTGTTATTTTAAGTGTTGCGAACATTTATTTTTCATCATTAAAATATAAAGGAGATCTTAGTCAATGTTGCCCCAACAATCTCCCCCTTTTTGATGATGATAGATAAAATTTCGAAAACAAGTAAAATTACAATCATAGCGAAGGTGAAGAACCGCTATTGATGTAGTTTGCTCCTTGATCTTAGCCTTTGTAATTTGGTAAAGCTTAAACTTTGTCTTCACCGAGCTTTAGTAGCTTATCTTCTCCCCCATAAGCTCTAAATCTATTTGCTTTCCTTCTCCCCTTCTATCAAATAAAAAAGGCAGGATCTTGGTCTTTCATATGAAGGTAGATATCTTTGTAGAGGTAGAAAGTAGATATCTTTACACGTGATCCCCTTAGATTGTTGATCCCCTTTGTTTCAAGGTGGGGATCCATGGGTCAAGAGTAATGCCTTCGAGCAGTTCTTGGTTACAATTAGCAACAAACAAACACAAAACACCACAAGCAATAAGCATATACACATGGTTAAGTCCAACATGGATTAGTTTACCATTTGGGAACTTGCAAACATGAAGTAATATGACAATAAATTTGCATTTATATCTACTAAATTGCATTGCATAACATCATTCCATTCATGGTTAAATTATACCTCAATATTGAAAGAACTATACTAGTACTTTGTCATAAATCACTATTCTAGTGCCATGCACAAAAGATTAAGATTCTATTATTCAAGAACTCCTAGGTTCTTATTTTCAAGAAGTCATTTACTTTCCCTTTCCCTTTGTCATTCATTTTGATATTTTCATCCTCCAACTTCCTATTCATCTTGGATATGATATCAAGTAGCATCTTTAGGCTATGATTAATAGACAAGAGCATCTCTCTTGATTCCATTCTTGCTTGTTTGAGAGCATTCATCATATGAGTTGTATTCTTGCAACAAATAGAGTGTTAATGCTCATTCAATCTTGGGCTTAAAGGTCTTTTGATTTTATCCAAAATTTCGCTTTTCGTAGAATCCCTTAAAATAAACTCAAACATTAACCTCTCATCACCTTCATATCCTTTTACGGTTTCAACTTTCCTTTTTGACTTCTTTGAGCTCTCCTCCATTTCTCCTTCATTCACGAACTCTTTCGAATTCGACATTATCCTATAATAGATGTTGCATATTTATAGATAAAAGAGTGTACAATATATGTAAAAGTGTTTTTCGTAAGTTTTTAACTTCTATACATTATCTGAATCAACATTCACAAGAAAAAAATATTTGACTCAATGTTTTAAAAAATTCTTTTGTTTTGAATACATTTCCACAACCACTATGAAGAAGTTTCTTCGAGATTACTTGTTAAAAGTTATTGATTTCTCTTTTCTTGTTCTTGATGTTTTAATGTTTGTTTTATGAAAATGAGATTTGGAAATTATAAAGGGTTTTTAGAAGAAGATGAAGTGTTTGCTTGTTGGTGAATAACCAAAAATTTGCATGGATATCCATGAGATCTAAGTTTTTAGTTCAAATATACCATTTTGTTAATTTGTGCAAGACTAGTTAATTATTTAAAGTATACTCTTCTATCATATCTTGTCTCTTTTCTTCTTCTTCTACTTTATTTTCTTGCAACATCAATCCTAATCCTAGCCTAAGGAAGTTTAATTGATACTTTTCTAAAGGTTTTGTCAAAATGTTTGTAACATTTTCTTCTAAAGCCATTTTATCTATGGTGATATACTTCTTAGCTATATTATCTTTCAAGAAATGGTGTCTTATTTCTATGTGTTTTGTTCAAGGTTAATAAATAGGACTTGATGATAGATTGATAACACATTTATCATCACATAGTGTTGGAACCTCCTCTAACATGATGTTATAATCCACAAATGCTTATTTCATCCATAACGCTTGTTGACAAGATCTTCTAGTGGCCACATAATAGGATTTGGTTATAGATGTAGCAAGTGATGTTTGCTTCTTTGAAAACCATGATGTTAATTAGCAAGATCCTATAAATGTGCAAATTCTACTTGTGCTCTTTCTATCAACTATATCACCCGCATGATCTGAATTAGCATATACTGATACTTCTACTCCCGTATCCTTAGGATATTAAAGACCTATATTTTGTGTTCCCTTAATATATCTAAATATTCTCTTAACCGCTCCTAAGTGTGATACCTTAGGATCTTCTTGGAATCTCATGTACAGATAAAAACTAAACATTATATCAGGCCTACTAGCGGTGAGATAAAGTAAACTACCTATCATTCCTCTATACTTAGTGTTATCTATGAATTCATTGTCCTTGTCTATCGTGATAACTCTTTTCCTAGACATTGGTGTTTGGATAACGTTGGAATTTTTCAAACCAGATTTCTTAAGCATCTCTCCAATGTACTTTGATTGATTGAAAAATATTCCATCACTCATTTGCTTAATTTGTAATCCTAAGAAGAAACTAAGTTCGCCCATCATGCTCATTTCAAATTCATCATGCATTAATTTTGAAAATTCATCACAAAACGATTGACAAGTAGACCCAAATATAATGTCATCAACATAGAACTGAATAATGTTGAGATGCAAATCTTTTGAATAAAGTGTTGTCTACTATTCCCATCTTATATTCGTTATTTACGAGGAAGAATTGTAATCTATCATACCAAGCTTTAGGAGCTTGTTTAAGTCCATATAAACCCTTTTTAAACTTATAAACATGATTTGGTTATTGAAAATCAACAAAACCAGGAGGTTGTGTGTTAGAAACACGAAAAGTATCAGCCACTTCAAATAATAGTTAGTCAAAGCCCGTAGTTAGTCCAATGGAATGATAGTAATCTAATTAGGCCAAAAGGCCTATGGAAAGCCCATAAGCTAACCATAGGCCGACCACTAGGGATGTATAAATACCCTCTCCATGCCTTGGAGAGGGTGTTGGTTGTTCATTATTTCACACATTTATGCATTTCCATTTCATGTTTACTTTCTCTATCTAAAATGTTCATCCAACCACTCTCTCTCTAAAACCACCTCCTTTCCCTAACCTTGTATGTTATTATGTAACACCCCCAAATTGGGTCGCAGCGGAATAAGGGTCCGGGGCGTGTTACTTCTCAGATCAATAACACAAGATAATATAAGAACGACCAAAAAGTCGTTTAAAACTGATACATTGGATTTAATAAAGTATGTGTTACAAAAGCCCGAAGCTTTACTTGTTATTATTACAAAGATTTCCAGCCCATAACAGATATACAAAATGTAATGCGACTAAATCTTTAATGCATGACTTCAAAATATAACCACCAATGTATCCTTCGCACCTCGTGCTTAATGACCTCCTGAAAAACATTGCATTTAAAAACGTCAACATAAAGTTGGTGAATTTCATAGGTTTATGTAAATGTATATGCAGGACCGCAAGACTTTCCCAGTGATAATGCAACAGATGCAGACATCACAAAATGTAATTACGTTTACCTAAGCTCATGACACCGAAGCTCGACATAATTGAATACAATATATAAATATTGCCTACATTGCCCGTGATGATGTTCAACCCGTAACATCCAGTATCCGACATGATATACGTTCGTTTCCAGTGATAGCTAGTCACCCGAACGGGGAGGTCAATCCCAAATAGATCTATCTATAATCATTCGCGCTCACATTCCAGTAATTGACAGTTCATGATTCATGGGCATAGTGGGTTATCGCTACTTAGGCAAAACGTAATCATGATAAAATGTACACTTGCGTCCAATTTGTAAAACATGCATATGTTTCTCACCCCAAAAACTTGTAATTTAATAATTGTAAAACATGGGGCTATGAACTCACCTTGAGTGAGTAAACTGATAACAAAATATCCCAAGTAAAAACGCGTCACGCTAACGCTCGAATGCAACCTAGTTAATATAGGTCGAATCAGTATTCAAGTACGTTGTCTAACAACAACTGTATATAATCCTATATAGTTATCATCATACTATCGTTCGGGCTATCATAATTTTTGATTTGTAAAAGCCCATGAAACATTTATTTGTTTTCTCGGTTTAATCAATAATTGTAAAATCCCGTATAGTTTCAAGACATATAACACACAAAAGACAACTCACAACAACACAATTACTTTCAATCACCGTTCGATCAAACAAGTACTCTTTTAACATACAACTTTCTCAATGACGACTCTTGCTGACAAATCGATTCTTTCGGGTGTTGACAATCGTCCACCTATGTTGGAAAAAGATATGTACGATTCTTGGAAAATCATAATGGAGCTATACATGATGAATAGACAACATGGACGAATGATTCTTGAATCTGTTAAAAATGGTCCACTCATCTGGCCTACGATTGAGGAGAATGAAGTGACTAGACCAAGAAAATACTCTGAGTTATCTGCTACGGATGCAATTTTCAAGCTGATTGTGATGTCAAGGCAACAAGTATCATTCTCCAAGGATTACCACCAGAGGTCTATGCACTTGTTACCAATCATCGAATCGCCAAGGAACTTTGGGAAATAATTCAACTCCTCATGCAAGGAACTTCATTGACGAAATAAGAAAAAAAGTGTAAACTATATGATGAATTCGATAAGTTTGCTTATAAGAAGGGGGAACACTACGTGATTTCTACTTGAGATTTTTACTGCTACTCAATGACATGAACATCTACAATGTGAAACTGGAACAATTTCAAGTGAACACCAAGTTTTTGAAAACCCTTCCTCCTGAATGGAGCAAATTTATGACAGATGTCAAACTGGTTCGGGACTTGCACACAACTAATATTGATCAACTTCATGAATACTTGGGACAAGACGAATTTCATGCAAATGAAGTTCGTTTAATGCATGAACGCAACTCAGATCCGCTTGCTTTGGTTGAAACCCATCAAATGACCCAGTCTCCTTATCAAACTCATCAGAACTCATACCAAACCTCTTAATTTCAACCACAAGTTTCACTATATCAATCTCCACAGTATGGATCACCTTATCAGTCTCAACAATACTCAACCAATCAGCCATTAACACCTCTTTCAATCACTTATCCATCCAATGATTATCATCATCAGTTCACCACAATGTTTATTCTCCACCATCATCCATCCCTCAAATGGAATATGTTCCCACAGTTAACCAACAACAACAACAACTTGAATTTCTCCAACTAGACTCAGGTCTAACTGTTCTAGTGTTCAAGCAAGGTGACGATCCCATTGATGCCATCAACCATATGATGTCATTCCTATCAACTGTCGTCACATCTCGCTATCCTATTACCAACAACTAGCTGAGGAATTCGTCAAACCCTAGGCAACAAGCTACCATTAATGATGGAAGAGTGACTTTACAACCAGTACATAGGAGACAAATTTCTTTTGCTACAGGTACCACTAGGACCTACCCTACAAGAGCAAGTGGAAGCAATTCTGGGAAATAAAGTATTATTATTTGTTACAACTGCAAAGGGGAAGAACACATGTCCAAACAATGCACTAAACCTAAAAGGAAACAGGATGATTCGTGGTTTAAGAATAAAGTATTGCTGGTACAAGCTCAAGTAAATGGTCAAATTCTACATGAGGAAGTACTAGCATTTTTGGTAGATCCATGAACTGCAGAAGGTCAAGCCACACAGACTGTCATTACTTACAATGTTGCATATCAAGTCGATGATTTGGATGCATATGACTCTGATTGTGATGAACTAAACACTGCCAAATTTGCTCTAATGGCGAATTTATCTCATTATGGTTCAGATGCTCTCACTGAGGTACACTATCATGATAATGTGGATAACAATATGATTAATCAAGGTGTGCAGGTGATGCCGTCTTCTGAACAGTCGAGTGTTGTGAACCATTCAGAGACTGAAATTACCAATGATAGCAATATCCTTCCTTATTCTCAGTATGTGACAGAATCACAACAGGCAACTGTTCAGAATTCTAACTCATCTGCACAACAAGATACACTGATATTATCTGTGATAGAACAACTGAAAACTCAAGTAATTAATTGCACCATGATTAATCTGGACAATAAAAGTGTCAATGATACTTTATCTGCTGAGCTTGAAAGATATAAAGAACAAGTTAAAGTTTTGAAAGATGGAAAAATGTTGATTTAAAAAGTAAATATAACGTTTCGGATTCACGTGAATAGTCTGTCGAGATTGATCATCTTAAACAAACTCTTTTTGAACATTTAAAAGAAAAGGAATCTTTAATGCAAACCGTTACTCTTCTCAAAAATGATTTTAAGAAAGAAGAATCTAGAAACATTGATAGAGAAATTGCTTTAGAAAAGAAGATCAAACAGCTGGATAATATTGTTTATAAAAGAGATCAATCAGCACAAACTGTTCATATGTTGACAAAACCATAGTTTTTCTATGATCATACCACTAAACAAGCTCTAAGTTTTCAAAATCATTTCTATCTGAAGAAAGCTCAGCAGTTGGAACCAAAGCTTTATGATGGTAATGTCATTAAGAACACTAGTGCTATTGTGATTCCTGACTCCGAAGAGACCCTAATGCTTGCTGAAGAGAGTCGTTCAAAAATGCTTTTAAAACAACAGGATCCAATGGTTTTAGAAAAGAAAGTTAATACCACACCAGTTGATTATGCTGTTCTCAACCAACTTTCTCAAGATTTTGAAAAACAATTTGTTCCACAAACTGAATTATCTGCTGAACAAGCCTTTTGGTCTCAGAATTCTATGAATTCTTCAGATCCTAGTCCTTCTTGTAGACCCACCAAAGTTGAGGTTCCGAAAGAACTTCCTAAAGTCAGCATGGTAAATACGAGTTTGAAGAAACTTAAACACCATCTTGCTGGTTTTGACGTGGTTGTCAAAGAAAGAACCACGGCCACAGCCATCACTGAGGGCTCGTAGGGGTTTGAACATACAAAAGCTTGTTTTAGGGATGAAATAATTCCATTTGTAAAAGCACTGAAGGACATATTCAATACATTCGATCAATATTTAATTGATGAACTTTCTGAAGTCCAAAATGTCTTTCATCAAATGGAACAGGCTGTGGAACAACATCGTTTAGAGTCAAAAACGTTTGAAGTTAAAATGAATCAAGTTTTAAATGAAAACGAATGACTCTTGGAACAAGTCATCAAGAAAGATATAGTGAACATAATTATGAATTCTATCATGGATAATGCTTCTGTGAATATGCATGAATGTCAAAAGTGACTCAAACTTGAGACTGAGCTTTTCAACAAAAAGGATTTCATTGAAAAAGAGACTTATGATAAACTGTTCAAAAGTTGTACAACTCTTGAAAAACATTGCATTTCTTTAAAAGTTGATACTCAGCTTAATCAGGAAATTTTTCAAAGGGACAATTCTGTTCCAAATCAAAGCGCTCCAAATTTTGATCAATACTTTGAATTAAATGAATTGAAAGCTCAGTCGCAAGAGAAATACACGTTCATAAGAAAGTTGAAAGAGAGAATTAAATTGTTAAGTGGAAATAGGAATGAGGAAAAGGTCAAAAAAGACATAGAAGAGATTGAAACGATAAATATTGAATTAGATCATAGGGTGTCAAAACTTATTACTGAGAATGAACATTTGAAACAGACCTATAAGCAACTTTATGACTCGATCAAACCAACACGTATTCGATCAAAAGAACAATGTGATGCTTTAGTTAATCAAGTTTAACCAAGAAGTCTGTTTAAATCTCTGATTTAAGATATAAGTCTTTAGGAAAAGATTTGGTCATATAACAGCTACTCAAGGATGAATTAAGGATACTTAAAGGAAAAGATTTAGCTGATAATGTTGTTACCAAACATACTATTGCTTCAGAAATGCTTAAGATTGATGTGGAACCTATAGCCCCTAGATTGTTGAACAATAGGACAGCTCACTCTGACTACCTTAGGCACACTCAGGAACAAGCTGCAATTCTTAGGGAAATAGTGGAATAAGGAAAATCACAAATTCCTCTAAATAATTCCTTAGACTCTGCTTGTAAGTATACCAAACGAATTCAGGAGTTGCTTATAATAATCAGACAAACCTGCCCTAGCATCAACAATTCAAGTGATAAATTAGTGGATGTGACCCCAAAGAATAAGGACAAAAGAGTTAGATTCACTGAGCCCGTCACATCCTTAGGAAACAAAAACAAAAAACAACTTCTTAATCAAACCTAGTTTCTATCAAACCTATGTTGTCTTCTACAGGAGTAAAACCGTCTTCTAGTGCTAGCGGATCATAGCCTTCAGGCAATATAAAGAAAGATAAGATTCAGCAAACACCAAGTAGTACTCAGAAGAATAAAGTTGAAACCCACCCTAGGACAGTTAAATCTAGTTTAAAAAATGGTAATGGTCTTGTATCAATCACCACATATACACAAGGTCAAATCAAGGTTCTGCCTCCAAGGACTGCAGAAGAGATCATAGCCAGAGAAAGAGAAAGAAAAGCTAGGATCACTTTGCTTATGGCTTTACCAAAAGATTATCTTGCTAAATTTCATAAGATGACTGATGCAAAAGAGATGTAGGATGCCATCAAATTCAGATTTGGTGGAAATGACGAATCAAAGAAGATGCAGAAGTATATCTTAAAGCAACAGTTTGAAGGATTCTCTGTATCAAACTCAGAAGGGCTACATAAAGGCTATGACAGGTTCCAAAGTCTTCTGAGTCAATTAGAGATTCATGGGGCAGGTGTATCCACTGAGGATGCAAATCAGAAATTCCTTAGATCTCTACCTTCTGCCTGGTCTCAAGTTTCCTTAATCATGAGGACCAAGCCAGGAGTGGACAGTCTCAGCTTTGATGATTTGTATAATAATCTAAGAGTCTTTGAGAATGATGTAAAAGGCCCTACTACATCATCATCTAGCACGCAAAATGTGGCATTTGTCTCTGAGAACACAAGCAGTACTAATGATGTTAGTACCGCTTATAGTGTTTCCAATACTTCTGGTCAAAACTCACAGTATGAACAAACTTCATCATACTCCTTACTTGCAAATCAATCCAGTTGCCCTCAATTGGATCATGAGGACTTGGAACAGCTTGATGAATTTGACCTAGAAGAAATGGACTTGAAATGGCAGGTGGCCATGATTTCGATGAGAATGAAAAAGTTCTACAAAAAGACTGGTAGAAAGCTACAATTTGATGCAAAGGAACCAGTTGGTTTTGATAAAACCAAAGTCGAATGCTACAATTGCCACAAGACAGGCCATTTTGCTAGAGAGTGTAGAACCAAGGGAAATCAAGATAGTAGGAGGAGAGATGCTTGGAACTCTGGAAATAAGGATGGGAGAAGATCTGGTAAGCAGGAAGACTCTAAAGCATTGGTGACCATTGATGGAGAAGGTGTAGATTGGACCAGTCACTCAGAAGAAGAAGAAGATTATGCTTTGATGGCTTGCAACAGCTCAGGCTCAGACACAGAGGTAACTTCCTGTTCAAATGAGTGTAAAGAGTCTTATGCTAAACTTAAAAAACTATATGATGCTCAGAGAGAACAACTTAGTGATGCAAGCATAGAAATAAAGGCATATACTCAAGGTCTAAAGAAAGTTGAAGCACAATTAGTTGCTCATCAACAAGGTCAACTTTGGTATGAAGAAAAGATAAGGTTTATGAAAATAGACTTAGATGATAAAACAGATGTCAATTCATTTAGCTTCATTTAGTTGAACTTGCGGTGATCACCCGCGGTCTCCAGTCAAAGTTTTGCATGCTTCAAGGCCCAATTATGCTTTGTGCTCTAGCTCGATCGTAAAATTGACATGCTTTCCGTATACGAGCTTGATATGTGTGCAACCCGAAATGGGTGTTTTGTAAGCGGTACGGAAGGCCTAGAGTGCGTCATCTAATTTATTTAACCAAGATGCACGGTTCTCGTCACGAAATGGCCTTTCAAGAATTCCTTTCAAGCCACGATTGGATACCGCAACTTGCCCACAGTTGTTTTGTGGTTCCTTTTGTTGCAGTTTCTAGCTTTAACACGTATGTTGCTACCTTTTTATTATTATTGTTGTACGTTCGTAATAGATAGTCTTATGATTATTTGTGGGTTATTCTCCCAGTGTCGGGTTTGCAATACCTCTTACACACCTAGGCTAATTTTGAGGTTGCTCAACCTTTATTATACGTGATAATAAAATTGTGGAGCGTGGCTCCTTGCGTGCGCGTTTTAACAATTGATATAACTTTGCAAAGCCAAAATAATTTTAGGACTTAAAACTTGTGAGGGAATCTAATCCTTACTTTTTCATTAAGATTTAAAAGATATTACAAATAAAGGAAAATTGAAATATTACCCTCCGGAGCATCATACGTGTCGGGCGGGTACTTACACTTCATGTATATAACATTTTTTAAGATTACAGATGTTCCACGTTCGCGGAAGTTCATTCCTTTTGCGATCTTTATGCTTTTATGCTCCCTTTCCTAATGCTTCCGTGACTTTATACGGTCCTTCCCATTTAGGTCCAAGTTTACCTCCATCTATGGCCTAGCTTGCGTCATTGTTACGGTAGACCATGTCCCCCGGTTTGAAGCTTGTGCCTCGGACTTTAGAGTTGTAGTATTTTTCTATCTTAGCCTTGCTTTTCGCCTCTTGAATTGCTGCTTGCTCTCTTTTTTCCTCTATGAGGTCCAAATTAATTTCCAAAGCTTCGTCATTCCCTGTCAAGTCTACTTCCGCAGTTCGGAGTGTTGGCATGCCTATTTCTGCTGGTATGACTGCTTCCGTGCCGTATGTTAGTGAAAACAGTGTCTCTCCATTGCTTGATTTGATCATGGTGCGGTGTGCCCATAAGACGTATGAGAGTTCTCCTATCCAATCCTTGCTTCTTTCATCCAATCGAGCTTTGATTCCTTCTCCCAAACTTCTGTTTGCTCTTTCTGTAGGATCCCGTAACACTTCACTTCATATAGTTAAACACGAATTTAGATCAAGAAAAGAGATGAGGAGGTGAGTTGTTTTAGAGAGAGAAAGAAGAGAGAGAGAGATGAGAGAAAAGAGAAATGGAATTTTTATATTATCACACAACTAACTCTTTTCTAAATAGAAAAGAGTTTATATACCCCGTCGCGTTAAATGACGCGCGGGATATTTAACTAGGACCCGGGCACGGGTTTTGCTTGGGATTAAACCCGAAACATATACAATATAGATTAACTATCGAGCCTGATTCCTGATATTATACTATTACAACGTTAACTAATTAGAGACCGAAGCTCCATCGTAGACTGGCCGAGCTTCCTTGTTCGATTCAATAAATTGAGGCTAACAATCTCCCCCGAAGTGAGTTCATTGATGACACTCCTTCATGAGATCAGTGAGATTGCTTTTGTCGTTTAAGCTCGAGTGTTCTTGGTCTTTGTCTTCGTTGTAAGCTTGTTCCTTCATGCTTTGCGATCGGCTAAGCCATCTTGCGATCTTGTGTCTTTGACCAACATGCTCATACTATTGCATTATCTTGAAAGCTTTAAATCAGAGTTAGCGGAAGTCTTTGTCTTTCAATCTTGAGCTTTCTAGATAGTATGTCTTTGTAGATTGAGCATTTGAATGGGATTGAGGTTGCCGTTACCACCGTTTGACCTGCAGGTTTACGTTAGTGATAAACGAGAAAATTGATTTGAAAATCAATCGACGTGTCACTCGTTAAAGAGTTTTTGTAACACATCGAGAGTGTCATGTTTTTATCAAAATTCATCAACCGTCAATTCATTTACTGGACCAAATCGATATCCAGTTGTCACAAGTTTGATTCATATAGAATCTCGCAAGTCACCTACCAAGAGCTTGTTTGATGCTGGCTCAAGCAGGATTTCCATCTTCATTGTGAATACATTAGTATCACTCGGATGTTCTGGCAAATATCACAATGATATTGCGTAGGACTCTTGATAACAGCTTGTGAACCTGATGATGTTCAACAAGTGTTTGAAATGGAATGTGTCCTAACGAGATTTTGATTGATCTCTTGGCTCTAGACTCGATTAGTGCATTTTGGTTTTAGTACTCGGAGGCTGGAGCAGACTGCCACCTATTCAATATCAACAATCTCGGAGTGAGATGTCAATAGATAACGTGTGTATCTCCGTGACAAATGAGACAAGTTTCTGTTGAGAGAAACCCGAATGGCTGGGAAGGGTTGTGCATTGCATCACTGGGTCCATGATGTCGTTTTCAATGTCAGCAATCAACTTGTGATTCTGACAGCATATGTATTGACCCGGTTTCTGCCTTAAGTTGTGTGGAGGGCTTCTTTCTTTAGACCCTTTATCCATACATTTCTTTTTAATTCTTCAACGCCTTCAATGCTTACCAAGACGTCATTACTAACACCTTGTTGTGATTGTTCCAGTGTTAGCTCAATCTTAGTCGGCATTATTCCCATATACATTCATCTCCAATCATACCTAAGGACTGCTATTTCTAACTTTGGATTATCCTTGGGTAGATCCTCCGGTTCTGGTTGGATCATAGGATTGATTCCTAACCTAACCACCTTATGACTTCAGAATCGTCGTGAAATTAAGATGTTGTTGGGTATAAGATCAAACCATAAAACCTTTTCTTACTGTTCAGCACATTGAGTCGATGAGATCATATTTTAATTACATTTTCTCCCCTTATTTTAAATAATAAACACTTAGTTTTTGAAATACCTTGTGATTAAAATATGTCTTGAAAATACTGTGGGAGAAACACTTAGCTAACACCTGCTGTTCGTGAGTGCACTTTTGCTGGGTTTATGAAGTGCAATCCTGCTGCCTTTCGTGGGGTTGAAGGAGCTGTCGAATTGCGAAGGTGGTTTGAGAAAACTGAGAGTGTTTTCGAGATCAGTGAATGCGCCAAGGGTAAGAAGGTAAAGTTTGCTGCTGCTACATTGGAAGGACCAGCTTTGACTTGGTGGAAAACTAAAGTTGCAACTATGGGTTTGGAGACTGTGAACCAAATGCCCTGGACTAAAATGAAGCAACTGATGACTGCTGAGTTTTGTACGATAGAAGAGATACAACGTATGGAGCACGAGTTGCGAAACTTGAAGATTAAGGAGTATGACATTGTTGCTTATACTCAAAGGTTCAATGAGCTTGCATTGATGTGTCCAAGAATGGTAGAGCCATAAAGAGTGAAGGTTGATGCTTATATTCGAGGTTTAACTGTTAACATCAAGGGTGAAGTGACGTCGTTTAAGCCGACTGATTTGAATGAAGCAGTATGTATGGCTCATAAGTTGATGGAGCAGAAGTCGCAAGATAGAAATAAAAGAATTTTGGAAGGTAAGAAGCGAAAGTGGGAAAACCTTCAAGGTGGAAATAGTAGTGGTAAGGGCAATCAAAAGGATAACTCTCGTCAGACTTTGCAGAATAACCAAAAGCAAGGAAATGCGCGAGCCATGGTTACTGCTCCTACTGATGGAAAGCTTCCTTTGTGTGAACGTTGTTTTACTCGCCATGTTGGGCAGTGTACGATCAAATGTCACAAGTGTGGAAATGTTGGACATAAGGCAAGGTATTATAGGGAGAAGACTGTTGCTATGGGTGCTAACGCTTAGCCTATTTGGACTTGTTATGATTGTGGTGAGCAAGGTCATACTAGGAACCGATATCCGAAGAAGGTGAAGCAAGAAGTAGTTGGAGAAGTTCGTGGTTGAGCTTATGCTATTAAGGACGCTGAGCCGAAGGGTCCGAATATGGTTACTAGTACGTTTCTGCTAAATAACCAACATGCTTCTGTTTTATTTGATTCGGGTTCCGATAGGAGTTTTGTGAACACAAAATTTAGTTCATTGCTGGATATCAAACCGATTAAAATAGAGGATAGTTATGAAGTAGAGTTAGCCGATGGAAGGATAGTTAGTACGAACACTGTTTTGAAAGGTTGCACTTTGAGTTTAGTGAACCATATTTTTGAAATCGATCTTATGCCGATTGAGCTTGGTACGTTTGACGTCATCATCGGTATGGATTGGCTTGTCAAGCACGGGGGGGGGGGGGGGGGGGGGGGGGGGGGGGGGGGGGGGGATGCCGTTATCGTCTGTGGCGAGAAAGTTGTTCGTATACCGTATGGGAATAAAACGTTGATAGTTGAAGGTGACAAAGGTGGATCTCGATTGAAGATTATTTCGTGTATCAAGGCCCGTAAGTATGTCGAGCAAGGTTGTCATTTGTTTTTGGCACACGTTACAAAGAAGAAATCGAAGGAGAAACGAATGGAAGACGTGCCTGTAATTCGTGACTTTCTTGAGGTGTTTCCTGAGGAGCTGCCAGGACTACCACCACCGAGGCAAGTAGAGTTTCGAATTGATCTAGTACCGGGGGCCGCACCTGTTGCGCGTGCACCGTATAGATTGGCACCGTCTGAGATGAAAGAGTTGTCGGTACAATTGCAAGAGCTGTTGGAGAAAGGATTTATTCGTCCGAGTTCATCACCGTGGGGAGCACCGGTGTTGTTTGTGAAAAAGAAAGATGGATCTTTCAGGATGTGTATAGATTATCGCGAGTTGAACAAGTTGACTGTCAAGAATCGTTATCCTCTTCCGAGAATTGATGATTTATTTGATCAGTTGCAAGGTTCTAGCGTGTATTCTAAGATCGATCTGCGATCAGGATATCACCAGTTACGCATTAAAGAGGAAGATCTTGGGTTTTAGAAGTTTCTACAACTTAGTGCTGCTACTTATACAAGTTACTACTGCTAGTTCTACTTAGTGCTGCTGGTGAAGAATGCTAAAGATTCAAGAAAATAGACTAAGTAGTTAGTACTGTTAGTTATAAATAGTTAGTACTGCGAGTACATTGTTAGTACTGCCAGTATAGTTAGTGATGTTAGTAGTAAGTTAGTACTGCTAGCATATAATAGTTAGTACTGTTAGGAGATATGTATGAGTTATTATAGGAATAGATATGCATTATCTCTTCACACGTTTTGTAAGCCCATTAGGGTTTTCCTTGGTGTATAAAAGGAACCCTACGACACTAGTTAGAAATACAAGTTTCATACACAAGTTTCACAAATATTAATAGTTAGTAATCTGTAACCTAGCAGATTAATAGTAATCAAAGTTCTGTTTTATTCATTGTTCTTCTTAGCAATATAAGTTAGTTTCCGCATAGCTTATATTGTTCATAGTCATTGTTTCTCTTGTAGTTAGTTTGGATCTATTCAGACTGGCTACCACCCTTAACATGCTAGAAAGATCTATTAAGTCTGGGATCTACAAGTGGTATCAGAGCTTGTAGAGAAACTTTGAGTAAGAAGAACCAAAACACATCAGTTATAAACCTTTACCTTTAAGATCTATTCAATGGCAGGATCAGATGATGAAAATCCATCACCCCCCACCACCACAAACACCAACACAACAAGCCTCTCACACTGTGTCAACCATTAAACACCCTATTCTAAAGAAAGGTGAGTATGACATTTGGGCAATGAAAATGGAACATTACTTGAGCCATACAGACTATCCTATATGGGAAGTCATACAAAAAGGAAATGGTCCTGTAAGTGTCTCAACAGATACAAATGGAGTAATAAAGGTTCTACCTCCAAAAACTGCTGAAGAAATTTTAGCCAGAGAAAGAGAAAGAAAAGCAAGGACCACCTTGCTTATGTCTTTACTAGAAGACCATTTAGCAAAATTTCACAAGATGACTGATGCTAAAGAGATGTGGGATGCTATCAAATCCAGATTTGGTGGCAATGATGAATCAAAGAAGATGCAAGAATACATTTAAAAGCAACAGTTTAAAGGCTTTTCTGATGTTAAAGGCTCTACTGGATCATCTTCTAGTCAAATGATTCTTTCTAACTACGAGCTATGCTATACTAATGATACACGGGGGTGACCGAGTCTTTTTCATAATTCTAACAATATTCGTCTGAGGCTATGGTATGTGCTTAATTACACATACCACTTTCCATTAAAAACGGACTTAAAAGACTAAAAACGTACCAAAAATACATTGTATTTGTATGTTTGCATTTGTATTGTGCAGGAAACGGACATTCAAGAAAAGGACAAAAAGAAAGCCAAAAACAAACAAAACCGAGCACGGAATGGAAAAGACAAAGTCAAAAGTCAACCAAGTGAAGAAAATACAACTTAAGGGACTAAAACTGCCAAACCTCAAGTTGTATTACAAGAGTTAAAAGACAAGGGTTGAAATTGCAAACCGGGCGAAGTTTGTTATAAGAAATGAGGGGCCAAAGCTGCCAACCTCCCCAAAATTACCATTTTCCCGCCCAACAAAACCCCAGGAGCAACTTGGGGATGTCGTCCCATACCTCTACCCTGCAAAACCACTCAACACCCTAGATAAATCATTTCAACCACTCCTCTATCAACCCCCCCAGCTGTATAAGTGCCATGTTGGCAATCCCTCACCATTCCCAAGTATTTTCGATGGCTATGATTGACTCCAAAGAAGCACAAAAGAAATTGAAGGCTGGGATTTGTTTTAGAATCACCTCACACAACAAGCACACTTGGTTTTTGTCTCTACAAAGAAACACAGAAGAAAGAAGAGAAAAAAGTCCAAGAAACCAAGACCTTAATTCGTTTTAGTATAAATAGGGCCATTGTAACCCAAGTTAGGGAGTTAGTTAGTTTTTAGTTTTTAATATCTTAGAATGTCTTAACTTAATCTTAGTTTTCAACAGCTTTGTATATCATTTTATAGTTTTAATGCAAATTTGAGGTTTAGGTTCAATTTACCTTTCCAAGTGTAAGTTTCTTAATTGTGTTGTTTTGTAAAGCGGGCGCGGGGGAGAGGGCGGGGGGGGGGGGAACCGGGCGGGGCGGAGGGGTGGTGGGGGGGGTCGGGAGAGTGCGCGGACCTCATACAGCTTGTTTATAAGCTGCTTTAATTAAGTAAATTTAAAAAGTTAAGTAGTTAGAAAAAATCACAAAAAATCACCTCTCAAATTTATCACAGCTTATTTTATGGATGTTAAGCCAGGTCCAGATGGGCTTATTGACTCCTCACTAGCTTGTTTGATACCAGCTAGAGCTTGTAGATTTCTTGGTTTTGCCCTGTTTTTGAGCAAGGTGTTGTAGTCTCCTTTTTTTTTGTTTTTCTTAATTTACTGTAGAAATGATTATTAGTGCTTTATTTGTTACTTATGTTTAAGTATTTGTGCTGTATCAGATTGTTTAGTGCTTTCTTGCCTTTGTTGTTATGCTTTAAAGTGATTTGTGCAACATTTGTTAGTTAGTACTGTTAGTTCCATTAATAAAACTATTAGTTTTAAGTTAACATTGTTAGAAAAATTAGCTTATTTAAGTGCCTTATTCTTAATTAATGGTTGCCTTTTAAAGTGTCTTATTTTGTTATTGGATAAATCTGTTTTTAATCAGTATGAATAAGAAAAATGATTTTTGAAAACATTTACAGGGGTATTTTCAACTAGCTTTAACCTCATTGTTTGTACTGCTAGTTCACTTTTGAAATTTTAAAGCTAAGATAGTATAAACTTGAAAGCTAGCAGTACTAATCCAACGTTTGTAGTAGTTAAAACTGTAGTACTGGTGTTCTTTTTAGCTTATCAGCTTATTATTTCTGCTTACTTAGATTTCCTTAGCTTTTTTGAGTTAGATTAGCCATTTTCTTTTACTGTCTTTAGGAGTAAGCTTATTTAACTTATTTCTTTTTCAACGTATTTTCAATAGTGTTCTGTTTGTAGCTTTTTAGCTTATTTGCATTTTATTAATTCTAGTTGCTTATTCTACGCCTGATGTGCTTATTAGGGTTAGTTTTAAATATCTGTTTTGCTTATTTCCTTATTTCATTGTTTCAGTGTGTTTTGTTAAAGTAGCTAGTACTAACTGTTAAATCTAGCAGTTTACTAACTCCAAGTTATTACTGATTGTTAATCACTGTTAGTACTGTGTTAGTACTGCTGTCTTTCTCTTGCTTACTTAGTTAGTCTTATTGCTTTATTTAATTTGCTTATTTGAGTTAGTTTAGGCTTAATTAGATTTGTCTTAGATGATTCGAGCTTATTTGTGTATTAGTGTAAATGTTTAAGTGTTTTTACATTTCTAGCTTTATTCTTGTTCCAGCTTATTTTCTTTGCTTATTTTTATGTGCAATTGCTTATTAGGCTTAGAGCCCAATCACATCCTTGTCATATTCAAACATCGTTTCTAATTAGTCGTTTCGAATTTTTCAATTCAAGCTCGTTGGGACATAACGACGGGAAAAACCACTCTATACTGTTCCGGATTCATTGTTTACGCGAGGGATTTCGTCCCTTGTTGTGGATTTATATTTGTTTGTTTTATTGGCAATATATTATGGGGTGGAAAACGAGCGGACTTGTCAAAATTTTGAACTTAAAAGACTAAAAAGTACCTAAAAATACGTTGTATTTGTATGTTTGTATTTGAATTGTTGCAGGGATGGATATTCAAAAGAAAGCCAAAAATGGACACCAAACCAAGCACGGGATGGAACAGACAAAGTCAATCGAAGGACAAAGTCATCGAAGCCAATTTCAGTCAAAGTCAAAAGTTTTCAAAAGTCAACAAATGAAGAAATACAAACTTAAGGGCTTAAAATTGCCATAACCTCAAGTTGTATTACAAAAGAAAAAGGCAAGGGTCGAAATTGCAAACCGGGCAAAGTTATCAATGAAGTTATAAGAAGTGAGGGGCCAAAGCTGCCAACTTACCCAAACTCCATTCTTCCCGCCCAAACACATCCCAGTAAGCTAGGGGATGTTTTTCCCATACTATCTCCCTGCAAAATCACTGAACACCTAGATAGATCATTTAACCACTCCACTTTCCCCCCGGCCCCCCCAGCTGTTATAATTGTATAAGTGCCATGTTGGCAATCCACTCACCATTCCATTATTTTCGATGGCTATGATTGACTCAAGAAGCACTAAAGAATTTGAAGGCTGGGATTTGTTTTAGAATCACCTCACACAACAAGCACACTTGGTTTTTGTCTCTACAAAGAAACACAGAAGAAAGAAGTCAAAAAAAAGAAGACTTCGGCTATAAATAGAGCCTTTTGTAAGCCTTTGAGGCAATCTTAGAAACTAGTTAATCTTAGAATTTCTTAGTTTAATTTTTAGTTTTTAAAGTCATTTACAGCTTTTACTTTCAGCTTTGTAACACTTTCAAGTTTTAATGCAAATTTGAGGTTTTAAATCACTTTATAATTCCAAGTGTTAAGTTTCTTAATTGTGTTGTTCTGTGTTCAAAAAGCTTTCAAGAAAAACCAAAAAAAAATAGTGTAAATTTTCTTTTTATATTTCTATTTTGTGCATAGCCGCACTCGTTCTCAAGCCCGTAAACGTCGACAACAACACGTCCCGACAAAACTTCGTTAATCACCCAAATCTTGAGAAACCAAATAACAATCCTCCCATAGTTACGATGGACGATAATCGTACTATGGCGCAATTGCTCGAAGCACCCACCGAGGGTTACGAGGATGCGATCGTTGTTCCCGAAATTACCGCGAACAACTTTGAGATCAAGCATGGTCTACTTAATCTTGTTCAAAACAAGCAATTTTTTGGACACGATAAAGAAGACCCACATGCTCACATCCGATATTTCAACAAGATCACTTCTACGATGAAGTTCCCGAACGTCCCGAGTACGTCGGTTAAGCTTATGCTTTTCCCATTTTCCCTCGAGGGAGCAGCCCGGATTTGGCTTGAAAAAGAGCCCCCTCAATCGATTCTTACATGGGATGATCTTGTTTCAAAATTCATTAACAAATTCTTCCCTCCCTCTAAAACAACAAATCTTCGAAATGAAATCACAAGATTTCAACAAAAATTTGATGAAACGTTTTACGAGGCATGGACCAAATTCAATGACCTTCTTAGGGAAACCCGCATCATGGGTTTTTCAGAATTGCATCAACTCGATACATTCTATAATTCCCTAAATTCGAATGATCAAGATTCATTAAACTCCGCTGCGGGTGGTAACTTTCTGGATAAAATGCCTCGAAAATGCCTAAAAATCATCGAGACAAGTCCCAAAGTCGTCAATCACTGAAGGCAAGGCCATGTTCAAAGTGAGTACGAGCTCTTCTACCCTATCAGTTTCATCCGATGTGCAGACTGAAAGAAATATGGTTAAGCTTGTTCTCGATAAGAAAAACCAAACTCGAGCTTCCCGCTCTTGTAAAGAGCGTATCCGAGCAAAGTTGTGTAACTTGCGGGGGTGGTCATTTTTACCAAAATTGTCCAGCCACCGATGGCAACAATATCGTGACAATATCCAAGAATGCGTTTCACAAGCTCGCCGCAGTCAACTACAACCAAGGAATGCCAGTTACCGACCTCAGATGGTTGCTAAACCAAATTCCCGAACTCCCGGTTTTTTCCTCCTATGCAAACCATCAAACAACCAAATACGGGGGATCAATTTCAACCAAAATCGGGGGAACAATTTTAACCAAATCCGGGTAATAATTTCGTCATCAGGACAAGTTTACCAACCCCAGATTAATCAACCCCCGACTTTTCAAGCTCCAGCTTACCAAGCTCCAGTTCCACCAGCACCCGGGTGTGTCTAAGCCCGATTTTGATAACTACATCAAAGCTAATGACGCGGTTATGCAAAATATGCAAAATCAAAAGGCAAATATAACGGACCTGATCACCAAAAATTCGGTAATATAAATACCACCGCTTCTACTCGGGTTTCGGGTTCTCTTCCAAGCAACACCATTGCTAACCCGAAAGGTGATGTGAAAGCAATCACTACCCGAAGCGGTGTTTCCTATAATGGACCTCAAATTTCTTCTCCTCCTAAAGAAAAGGAAAATGAAACCCCGAGTGACAAAGATAAACGTTTCAACCAATGCACCGAAAAACATCCCAACCTCCCAGTGGTCCAAACTAATGACCAAATTGGTGAGCCCGTTGTTGCTTCAAAGACTAAACCAACCTTGCCTTATCCTTCAAGGGCCAACAAAGAAAAGCTCCGTGAAAAAGACAATCTTCTAGCTTCAAAATTTATGGAGATTTTTCGGAATCTCCAATACGACTAAGTTCGCGACGATCTCCTACACATGCCCAAATTGCACCAATTATTTAGAAAGCATCCTCAATGACAAGGATAAGATTATTGAGTTTGACAAAGACAACCGGTAACGAAGAATTGCTCGGCGGTTATCCTAAAAATTTTCCCAAAACTTGGAGACCCCGGCAGATTTCTTATACCGTGTGATTTTCAGAGATGAATGAAGCTTATCCTTGGCCGAATTCTCTCAATTTGGGAAAGAACTATCACACCACTTTGACCAAAACCCGAATGAATACTTAACTTGCCGACCGAAACAATTTCTACTCTATCAGGCATCGCCGATGATTTTTTTCGTGACAGTTCGGAACATTCTTCTTATCCTGCCGTTTTTGGGGTCGTCATTACGTTGCCGAGCCTCGGGTTTCCCTAATCTTAGGAAGTACCTTTTCTTGAGGAACGGCACGTTCCTTGATCGATGTTCCACAAAAGTGAAACAAATGACGCTTAGGCACGATGAACAATCCGTGACATCCAAAGTTGGCGATACTAGACTTATTCTCCCTACAATATATCATTGAATCGGTTAACCGAGTCGATGTTGTATTGACATTGCTTGTGAAGAAATATGTTCAAGAAGTACTTGAAATTTCTGAAAAAGTGGCAATCCACTTCTATTACGTCGGACCTTATTAATCGATTCCTCGCCTCCATCTTCCACTCCCTTCGGAGGAAGTGGATTTTCTGAATGGAAGATATCGATGAAATTCTTGAACATAGATAATTCAATACCACCAGATTGTTACAGGCATCTATGATTTTCTGAGGTAGATACAGTTTCACCCTGAGGAATTGTTAAGTGTAATCAATAGTGACCCAAATCTCCCTCCGTCACCAGTTTGTGAAATAAATGTACCTGAAGAGATTAAATCTTCATGTGAAGATCCCGACCTAAACACAAAGACTTACCAACGCCATCTTATATGCATTTTAGAGGTGATGACAAATTATCCGTCATAATCCTAAAAACCTTGAAAGATGATGATAAAACCTCCCTGTTCACGGTTCTTAAGTCACACAAACATCCATAGCTTGAAGATTTTTGATATTAAGGGGATAGATCCATAGTTTTGTACCCATAAGATTTTGATGGAAGAAAATTCCAAAACCCGTAGTATCAACATCAAAGAAGAGTTAACCCCAAAATCCATGAGGTTATTAAGCAAGAAGTTATCAAACTTCTTGATGCCGGGTTAATTTACCCCATCTCTGACAGTCCCTGGGTGAGCCCGGTTCATTGTGTCCCTAAGAAGGGAGGCATAACCGTGGTGAAAAATGAAGAAAAGAATTAATACCCACTAGGTTGTGTTACGGGCTAGGCGAGTATGCATCGATTAACCGAAAACTTCAATGATGCAACTCGTAAAGACCATTTCCCTTTACCATTCATGGATCAGATGCTTGAAAGATTAGCTGGAAATGAGTACTATTGCTTTTTGGACGGATTCTCCGGCTACTTTCAGATCCCAATTGACCCACTTGATCAAGAGAAGACTACCTTCACCTGCCCTTACGGGACATTTGCCTATCGTCGCATGCCTTTTGGGTTATGCAATGCACCGGGCACGTTCCAAAGGTGTATGGTTGCAATCTTTCACGATATGATTGAGAAAACCATGGAAGATCTTCATGGATGATTTCTCATTTTCGGAGATTCTTTCTCCTCTTTGCCTTTCCCCTTAGACAAAATGCACTACAAAGGTGGTGAAGACACACAAAAAATTCTTGTACTAAATTGGGAAAAATGCCAATTTATGGTCAAAGAAAGGAATAGTCCTTGGCCATAAGATTTCTAAAAATCCGGGATCGAGTTGAGATAATCAAAAAGTTAAGTCATTGCAAAATTGCTCATACCAACTACCGTGAAGGTAGTTCGCAGTTTTCTCAGGCACGCCATATTCTAGCCGACGATTTAATCATGATTTTCCCAAAATCGCCGCGTCCAATGACCCACCAAAAGACGCCAACCTCCTTGAAAAAGAACTCCCTTTATCTTCTCGAAGGAATGCCATCGATGCAATTGAAAACCCTTAAGAATGAAGTTACCCCAGGCTCCAATTCTAGTTGCTCCCGATTGGACTTTCCCTTTGAAATCATCGTGTGATGCAGTGAATTTTGCTGTTGGGGCAGTCCCTAGGCAACGTACGACAATGCACTCCTCCGATACACTATGTCAAGCAAACTATGGATCGAGGCTCAACACATTACACAACCAACGGAAAAAGAATTACATGACGATGTATAGCTTTGAGAAATTCTGGCATATCTTGTCTTGTCCAAAGCATAGTGTATACGGACCATTTCGCTCTTAAATACTTGCTTGCTAACAGGATTCTAAGCAAGATTGCTCTTGCATTGCCTTTGCCTCTCCTGAGTTCAAATGAGCTGAATCTTCAATCTTGCTTGCTTCTTTGCTATATCAGTAGCGTTGCTCCGGTGGATTTTGCTGGCTCCCAAGAATTTGATGTCGTTTATCACGTGATAAAAAGGAGCAGAAAATCTCGCCGCAGACCACCTTTCTAGACTTGAAAAATCTCAGCCGCAGACCACAATGCTAAGCTATAGAAAACTCAAAACTATATCAAAATGAAAAAGGAAAGAAGTTCTAAAGAGCTTATGATATGCTTAATTTATAAATGAAAAGAAACTAAAGCTTAAACTACTTTTATGCTACTGAAATTGATCATGAAGTAAGCAAACTCAAGAAATAAGCAAAGTAACACAAAATCCAAGCAAGCTAAATACCTTAATAAGCTAAACAGATTTTAAAACTTTAAGACTTATTAAAACTAATTATAATCCTAATCTAATTAAGCTGTACAATCTAGACTTAAAAGCATGAATTAACAAATTAAATCCTAAGGACTCCTAAGTACTGTTTTTGGGAGTTTCCAGGTTTTTATGACTTTTGACAGCGAAATTTATCTAGGAAAATAAGCTAGAAATTGCAAATTAAGACTTAAATTGTATTAAGCTATATTAAAACTTAAATCTACTGAAATGAAAAGCTAACTCCTAAAATTTATTGTTCTAAATTAAGCCAGAGAAGCACACATTACTAACTGAGGTTATTACATGCAAGTGTCAAAATTCAACAGTACTTTCCAAGTGAAAGTACTGCTGATGCAAATTGTGGTTTTTAAGAACAGAATTTAAGCTATGAATAAAACTAGAAAAGTGAAGAAAATAAACGATTTTAAGATAAGCAATTGCTAAATTTTAAATACTAACTTGAATTTCCTAGCTTAAATCTAACTAAACAGTACTAACTGATGAAAGCATTACTAACTTTGGACGTTAGTACTGGAAGTGTAAAAGTTCATCAGTAATAACTTATGTATTAATACAGCTAGTGCAAATTAAGAGTGCACTAATCCAAACACTCCTTAAAAGCGATGACAGAATTTGAGAAAAGCTTTTAAGAGAAATCTAATGAACAACTACTACATACCAGATAAAAACTAGCTTAAAATAAACTTAGCAATTATGATTAAACAACTGAATAAGCAAAATTCTAATATCTTAACTAATTAAACTAATGTATTGAATTTTTATATGAGTTTTTATGACAGAAATTGATAACTAAAGATCTATAACTACTTAAGCAAAAACAGATGAAGACAAACCACTAATAAGTACTAGAAGAGACATTTAAACACTAATAAGCAAAGAGAATAAGCAAATAAGCAATATTAAACATATAAGCTATAACTAAGCAATTTAAAACTGAAATTAAAGAAGAATGAAAAGAGAAACTTACTTGATCCTTTAGCTAAACAAAAGGAACCAATAAAGGCAGCTACAAGCTCTCTAGCTTATGAATAAGCTAGAGTATAAGTCCTTGGGATCTCTTCCAAGGTAAGATCCCCTTCCAAAAGCTCAAATACAATTAGATCCATAATAGATTTAACTAATTTTAAGGTTTAGATAAGGTTAATACTGAATTCAAACAGCTCTATTTCAGCTTATAGACTAAAAGAGCTTATGAGCTTATTGAGACAATTTAGCTTATTAAGAGAGCTTATGACTTAAAATGAGAGCTTAGAAAACGAGATTTAAAACACTGAAAACTGAATTTCATTAATTAAAGAAGCTGATT
This sequence comes from Tanacetum coccineum, assembly GCA_026074375.1. Lineage (NCBI taxonomy): Eukaryota > Viridiplantae > Streptophyta > Magnoliopsida > Asterales > Asteraceae > Tanacetum > Tanacetum coccineum. The sequence goes on from BQNB010003627.1 coordinate 55,430, forward strand.
ACAATACTTGAAAAAGGAAATTACATTTAAGAAAATTACGAATTTAAGCTAAAAATTAATAAAAACTAAATAAATTGACTACTAAAAACTAGATAAAAGAAGGGACTCCTTGTGTGTGTGAGAATGAGGCCTATTTATAAGCCAAGCTAAGCTTCAGGACCACTTGCCTTCTCTCCCAAACTTTTAATCTCTGTCATTCATTGCTTTAATCATTTGAGCTTCAATCGTGGCCGTTTGATCAAGATGTGGACACCTGAGGATTGCCAGCGTGTCATTTCCTTGATGTGACGTTTGTGTTAGTTTTGTGAGTGAATTTAGCACAAAACCCACATAAATTTGTGCTTCTTTCGATACCACGTAATGCTTAAATGCTTGAGTAGACCAATTATTCTCTTGAGTTGACTGAAATTATCCCTGCCATCTTGTAAGAGATACTTGAATAGCTTCCCGTACCCTATAATTTTCATTAGCCCTTTGTTTTACCCATGGGGTGAAAACGGGGAACTATGAATATAAAAGGGTTTGGCGCTCAAATTGGACAAGTAAAACGGTTGGAGTTGGGAAGTGTTACACATTGCCCTTTGTCATCCTTTTCTCCTTTCAAGATTATACAACACTTTAGTAAATTGCTAGATTAGTCCTTGAGGCTATTAAAGAGGAAAATGTGCTAGGGATTTTGGGCTTCGGCATGACCTTTTTTTCGGGCTTCGGCTTTTACTCTACTGATTCTCGTGCGTGTTTTGCTTGCTTTCGATGTTTTCCTTGTGATTTTTGACATTAATATAAATCCATACCTGCACACACAAAACATAAATACAAGCATATTTTTGCTATTTTTGGTCAGTTTTTGGGTTTAATCGGGTTATTTTAGGTACAAACGGATATGTGTATTTTACACTTATCAAAATTCCCCAAACTAAACGATTGTGTGTCCTCACGCAATATCACATGCCTTATAACCAAATACCTTCAAAAATGTCCCCAAAACTAAAATACCTTGAAAAGTAGCAAGAGTTTTGTTTTGAGAGAGATAAGGATATTCACAAGTTTATAAAACACCACTTCCCTTTTTCAAGATTTTTTTTTTTCTTTTATGATTTTTCTTGATAATTAACTACCTAACTACAACTTATTTGTGTTGACAAAATGTATTGTTTTCATTACCTTATTGGTAACTTTTAGGATCATAGAATAAAAAGCACAATTAAGTGTCTAAAAGATAACTTCATCATCCCCGATTTTTCACTTTTCCCATGCTAAGCTTAAAAACAAGATCATTGCTAATTACAAGTCATGACACTAACACTACTCATAAATACTAATTGTGTACTTACTTTTCCTCCCGCAAATCCTACTTTTATCACATGAGTTTACTGAGTCATAAACCCGAAAGCTTCTTACGACTATTGTTTCGATACTTAATTAATCCCAAAAATAAAGTGTAATGGTTAAGAACGCAATAATTAGCTCATAGCCCTTTTCAAAAGATCAAATGTAATCAAGATTAAAGTCCACACAAGGCAACCAAAATTTGGCTTTTATTCGGCTACTTTAGCAAGGGCACCATCAATTCATATACCCTAAAATGCTCTTTAAGACATGAATGACCAATCTCATTTGGCACCATAAAATACCCTTAGCTCTTTAAGGTAGCAGAACAAGACAAAAAATAAGCAACCATTATTAAACCTTAGTCCTTTTAGAAGGCTAACAACATCGTCACGCCTCCGACACGATGAAGTGTAAATCTGGGCAGAATACTTATTTATTATTAATTTTGAGATCCAAATTAAAGTATCTCGGATTGGACTCATCCTAATCACAAAGGAACTAAAGAAAACTTCTATTAGCTAATTATTAACCAAAAAACCATACAACTCTATTTATTAAACATTTATATATAAAGGTGAAACAAGCTAATGGGAGAAAAAGCCACAATTAAATCTTATGGCACTCTGAAAGAAAACCAACTATTCTACGTTTTACTCAATGACTTATAAATAACACTATCATTTCTTGTTCTTCACAAAAGAAATTTGCAAATACTTAGCCTATATAAAATCCAACTCGGCATATTTAAAATCTACTTGAGATTAGCACAAGTCTTCATTTACTAATGATTTTAAGTCTTGCATATTTAAAGTCTACGTGAGACTAGCATAAACTATCATTTTTGTTAAGGGAGAAAGCTATATACTCTACACTACTACACGTTCAATCGGGTCGAAAATTACTCTTTATTCTTACCAGCGGAAAACCTACATTTAAGTCTTAACACCTTTTTTTTTAAAACACTAAAGACTGAAAAATTTAAAATTTTGCTATTTTTGTGGGAAAACGGGTACGTAAGAACAAAACAATAAGCAAGCACATTAAATCGATAGATTCCCTTCCCCAATACTACAAAAGAAACATGTCCCTCAATATTTAAAGTCGGGTATCTACGTAAATCTAAAGAAGGCCGTTTATGAAAGTATGCAAAGATAAAACTTATCGATTATGATGAAAGGATAAGGATCACCCAAACTAAATTCCACACAAAGATGAGAAGCTCGAGTAGAACAGGGAAACAACACCCGGTACACGAGAGCTTCAAAGAATTTGATGGGAGAATCCTCAAAACTCACAACAAAGACAAACAACAAACAAACATCGAGAAATCGGAAAGAGTACAAGCTTCTCTCAACACAACACATTAGATAAAGAAAATAGAGATGATAAGCATGGGGTAAACTCCCATGAAGCGGCTTGTTTTTGGTCACCGAGTCGCAAGCTCGACTCGATCCCTGAATTTAGTTATCCCTTAGGAAAGACTTGAGGTCCGGGATAACCAATGTTGGTGTATCCCCTCTAAGTAAATGCTCAAACGTTGGCAAGTTGACTTTGAAATAAGAAACCATCGTCATGAGACAACTTGGCAGTAGCATAATGAAATAACTTCGTGATTGTGTAAGGTCCGGAACCAATGGGAATAAGATGCTTTCCTGAGAAATCTTTAATCAGGAGTTGAAAAGTCAAGACTTGATCACCAACATTTGAAAGATTCGTTCTTTATCTTGAATCGTGTAGCGTCTTTGTCTTCTCCTTGTAGATTAACGAGTTCTCGTAAGCTTGATCACGAAAGCACGCGGAAGTTCATTGAGCTGAAGCTTTCGATGATCGCCCCACCCCCCCATCCGCGTCTTTAAATCGGAAAGTTGGCATGCTTAGAGCCAATATCTTTTGTGTTCTAACTCAACTGGTAAGATGACGACTCTTTTCCGAAAGACTAATTTATATGGAGTACATCCTATCGAAGATTTATAAGCAGTTCTAAAAGCCCATAATGCATCATCTAGTTTGTCAGACCATGAGTACACGTTTTTTTTTCCCTTTCCCGACCGTCCTCCATCCAAAATAGCTTTTGAGACCTCGATTCGTGACTTCACTGACACATCGTTTGAGGGATGGTAAGGAGTAAAAGTGACGATTGGAGACACCATAATTTAGCCATAACTTTATCAAATTTGTCGTTACAAAAATAGGTCCACAACGATCGCTTTATGATTGCTCGTCACAGGTAGCAACCATAATCGGGATAAAAGGGATTTAAGAACTTAACAACTACCCTAGCTTCATTGGTGGGGGATGCGCTTTTTGCTTCAACCCACTTGGAAAGATAATCAACTGCTACTAAAATATATTTGTTACCCCTAATAACGAAAAGGTCCGATAAAATCAATTCCCAAAATCAAAAAATCTCACAAACTTGTATTGTATTTGAGGTCATCTACATCACGTTGATCAAGATTGCCTTGTCTTTGACAAGCATCGCAAGAATTGACAAATTCGTAGGCATCCATATAAATGGTAGGCCAATAAAAAACCGGCATCAATAATCTTCTTGGCGGTACAGTTGGCAACATAAGTGTCCCTCCGTGTGGTCCACTATGACAATCTATCGAGAATTTTGAAAGCTTTCTTCTTTGCCATCTACACACCTTCGATTATTTGATCCCACAATTTCTTTCTTAGAAAAGAAAAGGGTCAACCCATAAATATTGTTTTACATCTTAAAGACTTGTTTTTTTTGAGCGACATTCTTTTTTAATGAAGTTCCCCGCGTGTTATTAGGCAAAATCGCTAACCACGGGGTTTTTTGTGGTCTTTAGAAGTTAACATACTTAAAGTCTCTAAAAGGCAAAAGTCTCGTTAAACTGTTTATTGGATCAAAATCATTTTTCGTAATGGTTTCAAGACGCGAGATGTTATCAGCTCACTAGTTTTCAGCCCCTTAGTATCGATAACCTTGAAATCAAATTCTGAAGAATAAGACCCATCGAATCCAATCTATGCTTTGGTGTCTTTCATGTTGAAAAGGTATTTTAAAGCGAGTTGGTCCTTGTAAACCAATACTCTTGTTCATGATTAGAGTATGACCGAAAATTTTCGAAATCCAAATCATAAACAACTGCAAGCATCTCCATCACAGGTTTGTCCGTATAATTCGATTCTGCATCATTCATTGTCTTGCTACGTAATGAATTGCCGGAAATGCTTCTCAATCCTTTGCCCTAGAACCGAACCTATTGCATAATCACTGCGTCGCACATTATTTCAAAAGGTTGGGTCCCAATTCGGATCATATGAGAATTGAAGCTCGGTTAAACTTCTTTTTCAAGTTTGAAAGCTAAAATACAATCTTCCGTAAAAATGAAAGGAGTGTTTTTTCTCTAAGAGATGGTCGTGGGTCAAGAGATTTTGAAAAGTCTTTGAAAAATCTTCGATAAGAATCCACATGCCCGAGAAAACTTCGAATTCCATTGACCGTTCGACGAAGAGGAAGCTTAGAAATTACATCAACTTGGCCTTATCGACTTCAATCCTATTTCTAGAATCTTATGTCCTAAAACAAGCCTTCTTATACATAGAAATGGCTCATTTCCCAATTTAGGTGCTAATTTGTGTCTTCACAAACCTTTTACAGCATTCGAACTAAATTGGTAGAAAACAACGAGGAAAGAAGAATCTCCAAAAACTGAAAAATCGTCATAAAAAACCATCCACGTTTTCTCTATCATATCGTGAAAAATGGCCATCATACAACAGTAGGAAAGTTCCGGGTGCATGCACAAACCGAAAATGGCATACGACTGACACGCCAAAAGTTTCGTATGGCACGTGAAAGTGAGTTTTCTCTCCATGATCTTTAGGATCAATTGGGATTTGAAAAATACCCTGAAAAACCATCTAAGAAACAATAAAACTCGTTGCAGCTAACGCCTCTAACATTTGGTCCATGGAATGGTAACGGAAATGGTCTTTATCAAGTTGCTTTCGTTTATAACTTTCGATAATCGATGCAAACTCTCCATCCCGTGGACTAATCATGTAGGGCACTAGCCATTTTCTTCATTTGTGACACGGTCATACCACCTATTTTAGAACATCAATGGACTGGACTAAACCCATGGACTATCCCAGATTGGATAAATCAATCCTGCGTCCAGAATTTTTCTACTTCTTCTTGATGACGGTACATGATTTTAGTTACACCCCCTTTGATGTTGACGTGGGTTGGTAATCATCTTCTAAAAGGATTTTGTGTGAGCAAAACTCTGGATCTATGCCTCGGATATCAGAAAGTTTCCAATCAATTGCTTTGTTTTCCAGTCGGTTTTTCAAAACATGATAGGAGTAGGTGTTTTTCATCTATGAGCTCAATCTTATTGAATAAATGACTGATAAAAAAGGTGCTTGATTATTTTTCCTCTAAGAACGCATACTCGAGATGCGGAGGTAACTCTTTAAGTTTCTTCTTCGGAATTTCATCATTTGGTTCATAGAAAAGTAGCAAATTCGACTGCAGATAGTTTCCTTGGTTCAAACAACTTTAAGATCTTTTTGAATTCTCCGGTAATGAATCTCCTTGGTTGGTGAAGGAAATGATCATGGTTGAGTACGTGCCTCGAGAAAGAGAATGTCACCCTCGTGGACATAGTAAGTAGCATTGGAAAACTGGTGAAACTGGTTCATCAATACGTTGCTATGAAAGGGCATCGGCTTCTTCAAAGAGTTAGAAATCGATTTCAACAAACGGAGTAATGTTGGAGGATAAAATATAAACAATAGGATCGAATGTAAGAAGGATTGTTGTAAGCAACGGAATCAGAAAATCCAAGTACTTCTTGTGAGTACTCTTCACAAGTGACATCGATTAGATCAACCTTCTTCAATGATTCGAGATTGTTGTAGGAAATGGAAGGTGCATCACCACATTTAAGGGTTAACGATTGATCATCATTCCTAAGAATTATCTCTCCTTCGAAATACATCGATTAAAGCATGACCCGCCTAAGAAAGGGGCCCGCCCGAGAACAACGGTACTCGAGGATCGGCTATAAAATCTAGAACAACGAAATCGGCGGGAAAGTAAAACTTCCCTACTTTGACAAAAACATTTTCAGCTACACCGGTTGGTTTGGAAATTGTACGGTCGGCTAATTCTAATACCATTTTTGTTTCGTAGGCCCTGAGAGTTGAAGCTTTTTCCAGATGGATAAAGGCATGAGATGATACTATAGCTCCTAAATCGTCAAGGGCTAAGTAACTATCGAACACTGAAAAATCAACATGGAAAATGGAAATCGACCTGGGGTCATCTAGCTTATTCTGGAATGCTTTTTAAGGATAACCGCATACAATTTTCATTCAACTAGTTTTTTGGTTAACACAATTACATGTCTTTGATATTTAACATCTATTTTGAACACGGAGCAACTTTGGCATATAACTAGAGCATCCGTGAAAACTTAGCTCAAAGTGAAGATTACCCGAAGAATTTCCATAAACTTGAAGCTAAGGATATCATCCTTTTTCACAATCCATTGTTTGTTTAAGTCTTGAGGGTAATTTAAATTAGGTTAGGTTTGTTGGCAACGAAAGAAGGTTCTTGATTGGTTTTCCTTTGTCTTTGGTTGTTCTTGACAATGGAGGAGTTTGATGTTTTCGGTACTTGTACCTCCGTATCCTTTGTCACCTCACTTTCCCTTTCCAACCACCGGCTGTGGAATTTTGGAGATCCTCGTATGAAACACACTGAGAGTAGTAAATTGCTTTTGGCTTCATTTTCTTGGGTTGGATGGTTTTTGCTTGTAAAGAACTTGAACTTGAAGCTTGTTGGAATGCCTAAATCCATCAAAACTTTGGTGCAAAGCTTGTTAAAAAACTTTTAACATTTTGGCCATTTGATTTTGCAATCCGTGATTTGATTTGCACATTCTTTAATATTGCATCGTTTGCTTTGACATATCTTTCAAAATCCTGTTTTTCAGAAACACTAATAGTTGGAGTTTGGTAAGGCAAAACTATGAATGTATTTTTGGTGGTTGATTGGTTGTTGTTTGGTATGGTGGAGCTTGATAAACTTGATTTTGGTTGATTTTGACGGGTTTGATAAAGTTTCCTCACGTTTTGGTTTGAAATTATAATTGGTTCCTTGATAACGGTTTTTTGGTTGTTTGGACATTTGGTTGATTGAAACCCGTGGTCTTCATTTTGACTTGCCAAATTTGAAGGATGGTTTCTTTGAGAAAAATTTCCAACGTGATGCGTTTGTTGAAATGTTGTGATATTATCTGAAAAACAGGGAAAATCCGTTTCCACCTCGAGTTAACGGACAAAGGTAAAATGGTGAATTGAATTTCCCAACCCCCAAGTGACACAAACTTCCTCAATGCTACTGCTGACGGGTGCAAGGAGTATTAACAACTAAAGCTTACATTTCATTCATTTCAACATTTTGTCAAAAATCTTGAATTTAGTCATCTTATCCCTCGGAAAGAAGCGGCTATTTGTTGCATATCTAATGAATTATTAGAAAGGTAAGAATAGAAAGAAGACAGCCGTACCATTCTTAGAACATTAGCACGACTTCTGGAGTAACAGAACTTTTTGTGACTTGGCTTTCAATAATCGCTAAACCTTCTTAAGGCATCTTGTCTAGAAGAATTGCCAGCCTCTGCCAGAATCTAAGGCATCTAGATCGTTTGAAATTCAAAGAATTTTTAAAAAGTAATCGAGTGGTGGAGTTCTTGAAAAGCATGGTGAGGACAATGAACGAAGGAGTCCTTTAAAACGTTCCCATGCTTTCATTAAAGGCTACCCGTTTGGTTTTGATAAAAATGATGATTCTCATACCGTATAAGTGGATTTTTTGAAGGTGGTAAATATTGGTTTTGAATTTGGAAACAAGGTCGACCCAGGTGAAATTGACTAGGAGGTCTTGTCTAACCAATCTCGGTCTTCAACCGACTAGAAAAAAGGAAAAAGCAAAAGCTTTAAAATTTTAAATTAGTTTATTTATATTAGTGTGTTATAATAAAGGTAATAGAAACCGAAGATTTTGGAACATTTGGATGTCTAAAGACTGAAGTGACCTTATTAAAAATCGAAAGGTGATTTGTGGGATCTGTCTACCCTAAAACTTTGCTTATTGCTTTTGCACAGATTGATTAAAGGTTGCTTAAGCTCGAAATTGTTAGCATTGATTGGTGGGACAACTATAGCATCTTCATACCCCTCGATGGTGCTTGTAACATTGTTGGCCATTGTTCGATTGTCTGCCATTGAGACAACATATTGTTCAATAGTGGTTCAAAAAGACCGAGGAGTTTGTGTTTGTTGAACGAAACGTCAAGTAATTGCGAACGAGTGCGCATAAAAAGAAAAACTAACAATTAAAAAGCAAAACTTACACTAAACTTTTTTTATTTTTTTGATTTAACAAATGAATTTTAACGGTTACAGAAAGAGACTTAAACCAAATAATCAACTACTTCACGGTAGCTCTGAAACTTTCATTTCAAGGTCAGCCTACTTGGTATTGACACAAAAGGCAAGTGTATAAATCTTTGAATTAATTACTATTTTGGAACAATTGCAAGTTCACCGGAAATTGAAATGATAATATCTCAATAGAAGATATATTTTGATTGGTGTTCGATTACCAACTTTGTTTATTTTTTTTTTTAAAGGACAATTTTTTTATGTTTTTGATTTTTCTATTTTTTTTTATCTTTTACTTATACTAAAAAGAAAAGGAAAATATTTTTTACTTTTTATATTTTATGATTTTTTTTGGATTTTTGAATTTAAAACAAGAATGAAACTTTCGAGAGTGAAAGGATCTTTCAAAAAACCAAATCAACAACACAAAACGTAAGATTCTTGACACTAAGAATCTCAAAAAAGGGGGGATTCCAGACTAATAGTAAGTCAGTTAGAGTCGGATTAAGTTTCAGACAGTAAAGTCCAATTAATCGCACTAATTATGTAAGGACAATCGTATGGTATGAGAATGTTTTTTGAAGAAAGTGTCTCTATAAGAAAAAAGCTCAAATAGGTCAAAGTCAAAGTTTCTATCTGGAAAGGTCCCGGCAACGGCGCCAAAAACTGATTCGTAGTTTTACGTACCTATAAAATATATAATAAAAATACTACTTAGGTAAATTCCAACTATTCACCTTTAACTAAGGTAAAAAGTTAAAACTTACAAAAATAATATAATATATATAATATACGTATGTTTAACCGGGTAAGTATGATCACCCGGGTCGTTTCCCCAACGACTAGTGAAATTGGAAACCACGCTTAGGTTTTAATTTTTCGGATCCTGATTGAAATGAATCAAGAAATTTTTGGATAAAGCTGATAACTACGAAATTAAAAAGCAACAAATAAAAGACAATTAAGCAAATAAACAAATTTTAAATCCTAAAAATGTAAACTAAATTTTCACTAAATGAAGAAAAAGTGAAGAAAATTATTAAAAATAAAAGCCCTAATTTTTATCTTTTTATAAAAGTTTAATTAAACTAATTAAAACTTAACCCTAATTTATTATTAAAACTATTTAACATAATTAAAAACTTAACTAAGGACTTAATGTGCAAAAACCAAGAAACTAACGGGGAACCACTAACGAAACTAACGAGTGACTAAACATGAAAAAACAATTAAAAATCGAAAAGTATACTTCTACCGAGAATCTATCCCGACAACAAACTAAGTCCAATAAGCATTTCGAAATTTTAAAGAGCTTAAAATGAAAAACTCAAAGAAGCAAAGTTGTAAAGGAAGACAGGGGGAACAAGATTAATAAAGGCTACTTGGGTTGAAACTCACAAATAAGCTCTCAAAAGAACTTATCTTTAAGCTGTTACAGAAAGGAGGGCTTATCCCTTGTTTTTAGAAAATAAGCTATAGAATAACTCAAAACTATATCAAAATGAAAAAGGAAAGAAGTTCTGAAAAGCTTATGATATGCTTAATCTATAAATGAAAAGAAACTAAAGCTTAAACTACTTTTATGCTACTGAAATTGATCATTTGAAATAAAGCAAACACGTAGAAATAAGCATAGTAACACAAAATTCCAAGCAAAGCTAAAATAGCCTTAATAGCAAACTAGATTTAAAACTTTAAGGACTTATTAAACTACTTATAATCTATCTAATTAAGCTGTAAAATCTAATACTAAAACTAATTAACAAATTTAAATCCTTAAGGACTCTAAGTACTGTTTTTTGAGTTTCAGGTTTATATGACTGTTTGTGACAGCAGAAATTTAATCAAGTAAAATAAGCTAGAAAATGCATAATTAAATTAAAAAGTATTAAGCTATATTAAAACTTAAATCCTACTGAATTTGATAAGCTAAATCCTAAAATTACATTACTGTCTAAATTAAGCTAAGAACACAGCAGTACTAACTGAGGTTAGTACTGCTAGTGTAAAAATTCAACAGTACTTTCAAGTGAAAGTACTGCTGATGCAATGTGGTTTTTAAGAACAGATTTAAGCTATAGAAATTAAGCTAGAAAAAATGAAAAACAAAACAGGCTAAACAGATCTTTAAAGATAATGCTATGGCTAAATTTAATACTACTTGAATTCCTAGCTTAAATCTAAGCTAGCAGTACTAACTGATGAAAGCAGTACTAACTTGGAAGTTAGTACTGGTAGTGTAAAGGTTCAGCAGTATTAACTTATGTTAATACTGCTATGCAAATTAAGAGTGCACTAATCCCAACACACCTTAAAAGCCACGACAAAAAACCTCAGAAATTTGAGAAAAGCTTTTAAGATAAATCTAATGAACAACTACTACATACCAGATAAAAACTAGCTTAAAATAAACTTAGCAATTATGATTAAACAACTGAATAAGCAAAATTCTAAGATCTTAACTAATTAAACTAATGTTTTTGGATTTTATGAGTTTTTATGACAGAAATTGATAACTAAAGATCTATAACTACTTAAGCAAAAACAGATGAAGACAAACCATTAATAAGTACTAGAGAGACATTTTAAACAACTAAAAAGCAAAGAGAATAAGCAAATAACAATATTAAACAAATAAGCAACAACAAAGCAATTTAAAACTGAAATTAAATAAGAAGAAAAGAGAAACTTACTTGAATCCTTTAGCTAAACAAAAAGAACCAGATAAAGGCACTACAAGCACTCTAGCTTATAATAAGCTAGAGTATAAAGACCTTGTGATCTCTTCCAAGTGTAAATCCCCTTCCAAAAGCTCAAATACAATTAGATCCATAATAGATTTAACTAATTTTAAGGTTTAGATAAGGTTAATACTGAATTCAAACAACTCTATTTCAGCTTATAGACTAAAAGAGCTTTAATATTAGCTTTTTGAGACAATATGGCTTATTAAGAGAGCTTATGACTTTAAATGAGAGCTTAGAAAATGAGATTTAAAACACTAAAAACTGAATTTCATTAATTAAAGAAGCTGATTACAATACTTGAAAAAGGAAATTACATTTAAGAAAATTACGAATTTAAGCTAAAAATTAATAAAAACTAAAAATCGACTCCCTGTGTGTGTGAGAATGAGGCCTATTTATAGTGCCAAGCTGAAGCTTCTAGGACCTCTTGCCTTGCTCTCCAAACCTTCAATCTCTGCCATTCATTTCTTCAATCATTTGATCTATGTTGTGGGACGTTGGATCAATTTGTGGACACCTGAGGATTGCCAGGCTGGCATTCTTTGATGTGACGTTTGTGTTAGTTTTGTGAGTGAGTTTAGCACAAAACCCATCACAATTTGTGCTTCTCCATTGATTACGTGGCCTTTGAGCTTGAGCTAAGATAAGTATCCCCTTGATTAGACTAATTTGTCCCTGCCATCTTGTAAGAGAGACCTTGAATTGTCTTCCGTACCCTTTAATTTTCATTTGCCCTTTGTTTTACCATGGGGTGAAAACGGGGAAGACGATGAATAGTGTTTGGAGTTACCCGCCTTTTTTATAACTGAGTACGGGGTAAAATTCAGTTGGACTTTGCCCTCTTGGCAATTTCAGTCCCTTTCTTTGTGATTCCATTTCTAGTTATAAATAACTATGGAAATTTTCAAGATTGGCCCTTGTAGATGAAAATTGGCTAAGGCTTTGGGCTTTTGGCTTGGCTTCTTTGGCTTCTTTTTGTACTCTTCTGAATCTCGTGTCCGTGTTTGCTTGATTTTGACTGTATTCTTGTGATTTTTGACCTATCCGTACCTGCACACACAAAACACAAATACAAGCATATTTTTGCCATTTTTTGTCTGTTTTGGGTTTAATTGGGTTATTTTAGGTACAAACGGATATGTGTATTTTACACTTATCAATACAACGTATAACTAATATGCTTCTCGTAGATATAGGATTTGCATACATTTGTGAATTTGTTGAAAATTTGATTTCGAACCAAAACCCCAATTTTATTTTCAACATGGCCTTATAACCAATATACCTCAAGAAATTCCCAAACATAAAACCTTGAAAAGTGAGCAACAGTTTTGTTGAGAGAATAAGAGACCACAAGTTATAAACACTCCCGAATTTTACCATTTTCTAAGATTTTTCTTTTTTTCTGATGTTTTTTATTATTATTTACCTAACTACTACTTATTTTCTGTGTTGACATAATGTATTGCTTTTCATTTCCATTCGGTAACTTTTAGGATCATAGAACAAAAAGCACAAATTAAAGTGTCTAAAAGTAATTTTCGTCATCCCCGATTTTTACTTTTCCATGCTAAGCTTAAAAACAAGACACATTGTAATTACAGTCATGACATAACACGATCATAAATATCATTGTGTACTTACTTTTTCCTCCCGCAAATCCTACTTTTGTATCTCAGATTATACTCTAAGTCATTTACCCGCAGAAGGGGGGGCTCTTTAAGACTTTAGTTTCGTTTACTTATTACTTTCCAAGAATAAAGTGTAATGGTTGTTTAAGAACGCAATAATTACTCCTAGCTCTTTTCAATAGATCAAATGTTTCAAGAATAAAGTCCTCATCAGAGCAACCAATATTTGGCTTTTTATTAGGCTTACTTATGTAACGGTACCATTCATGTCATCTACTCGAAGGCTCTGTAAGACATGATATGGACCAATCTATTGCACCATATAACCTTAGGATCTTTAATGGTACAAAGTAAGAAAATATTATAGCAACATTATTAACCCTCAGTCCTTTAGAAGGCTACAAACATATCGGCCACGCCTCCGACACGATGCAGCAACATATTTCGACTTTGGATTAATAAGTGAAAACCGGTGCCTTTTATCTCGTGAGCCACATCGATAGCGAGTTCAGACAGGAGGTTATTCTACTTATTATGGAACCGGACCCTAACCTTATATGAAAAACTCCACACATCGGCACGCCTCCGACAGATGGAAGTAATCTGGCAGAGATTCTTATTTATTTTATCATTTATGTATTTTTAAGCCAATTTAAGTATTCCTGATGTGTACTCATTCTAATCACAAATGAAACTAAGAAAAACTTCTATTAGCTAAATTACTAACTAAAAAAACAATACAATCTATTATTAAACATATTTTTTATAGAGGTGAGACAGCTAATGGGAGAAAAAGCACAATTAACACTTTATGAGCTTGAAAGATATTCCAACTATTCTACGTTTTAATGTCATTGACTTATAAATAACTCTATCATTTTCTTGTTCTTTGCAAGTGAAAATGTGCAAATTACTTTGCCATATAAAATCCAACTCGGCATATTTAAAATCTACTTGAGATTAGCACAAGTTTTCTTTTACTAATGATTCAAGTCTAGCATGTTTAAAGTCTACGTGAGACTAGCACAAACTATCATCATTAATTGTTAAGGGAGAAAGCTAGAACTCTACACGTTCGATCGGGTCAAAAATTACTTTTTATTCTTACCAACGGAAAACCTATATTTTTGTCTTAACACTTTTTTTTTTAGAATACTAAAAACTGAAAATTTTAAAATTTTTGCGGGAAAAACGGGTACGTGAGAACAAAACAAAAAGCAAGCAACATCAAATCGATAGATTCCCTTCCCCAAACTAAAACGAAACATTGTCCTCAATGTTTAAGGTCGGGTTTCTACGTAAATCTAAGCCGTTTATGAAGTATGCAAAGATAAACGTTAATCGATAATGATGAAAGGATATGGATCTCCCCAAACTAATTTCACACAAAGGATGAGAAGCTCGAGTTAAACGGGAAACAACACCGGACACAAGAGGCTTCAAAGAATTTGCTGGGTTGATCCTGCAAAAATCTCAACAAACAAACAACAAACATCGAGTAATTGGAAAGAGTACAAGCCTCTCTCAACACAACACATTAGATAATAGAAAATAGAAAGAAAATAGAAAGGATAAGCATGGGGTGAACTCCCACGGAGCGGCTTGTTTTTGGTTACCGAGTCGCAAGCTCGACTCGATCCCTGAATTTAGTTGTCCTTAGGGAAAGTCTGGAGGTCCGGAATAACCAATGGTGGTGTATCCCCTCCATAGTAGTGCTTCAAACGGTGGCAATTGACTTTGAAATTAGAACCATCGGCATGAGACAACTTGACAGTGCCATAAGGATAAACTTCGGTGATTGTGAAAGGTCCAGACCATCGGGACTTGAGCTTTCCGGAGAAAATCTTTAATCGGGAGTTGAAAAGCAAGACTTGATCACCAACATTGAAGATTCGGTTCTTTATCTTGGAATCGTTGTACGCTTCTTTCGTCATTTCCTTGTAGATTAGCGAATTCTCGTAAGCTTGATCACGAAGCTCGCTGAGTTCATTTAGTTGAAGCTTTCGATGATCGCCCGCGGTCTTTAAATCGAAGTTGGCATGCTTAAGAGCCCAATACGCTTTGTGTTCTAGCTCAACTGGTAAGTGACACGCTTTTCCATAGACTAACTTGTACGGAGTACATCCAATTGGAGTCTTGTAAGCGGTTCTAAAAGCCTTAGGCATATCTAGTTGTCCGGACCATGTGAACGGTTTTATCCTACAGTCCTCTCCAAAATTCTTTTGAGGACTCGATTCGTGACTTCACTTGACACTCTGTTTGAGGGTGGATTAATGGTATGAGTCGAAAGACGATGGGGTGACACCATATTTATGACATAAACTTTATCAAATTTGTCGTTACAAAAAATGGGGTCCCACGATCGCTTATGATTGCTCTCGGAGCACCGAATCGGGAGAAAAGGGATTTCAAGAACTTAACAACTACCCTAGCATCGTTGGTGGGGAGCGCTTTCGCTTCAACCCACTTGGAAAGATAATCGACGGCTACTAGAATATATTTGTTACCCCTAGACGACGGAAAAGGTCCCATAAAATCAATTCCCCATAAATCGAAAATCTCACAAACTTGGATTGCATTTTGAGGCATCTATACTCCGTGAGAGATTTTTGCCATGTCTTTGGACAAAGCCATCACAAGATTTGATCAATTCGTAGGCATCCTTATAAATCGTAGGCCAATAAAAACCGGCATCAAAAACCTTCTTGGCGGTAAAGTTGGCTCCGTAGTGTCCCCCGGTGGGTCCACTATGACAAGCTTCGCGAGCGAAGAATTTCGAAAGCTTCTTTGCCATTACACACTTTGGATTTATTTGATCCTGACACAAGTCTTAAAAAGAAAAGGGTCATCCCACAAAATAATGTTTTTACATCTTTAAGAATTGTTTATTCTTGGAGTCGTAAATCCGTTTTTACATGAATTTCACAGCGTAGGTAATTAGCAAAGTCGGCGGAACCACGGGGGGTACTTTGGTCTTTGGAAGTTATTCACTAAAAGTTCTAAAGGAAACGTCTGGTAATCTCTTTCGGATCAAGATTATTTTACGTATGGGTTTTCAAGAAGTGAGAGCTGTGATCGGCTGCATAGTTTCAGCTCCCCTTAGTATTCGATAACCTTAAAATCAAATTCTTGAAGAAGTAAGACCCAGCGAAGCAAAGTGCTTTGCGTCTTTCTTGTTGAGAGTTATTCCATGCGGAGTGATCCGTGTAAACAACACTTTGGTTCATGATCTAGTAATGATCGATAAAATTGTCGAAAGCTTAAACAACTGCAAGAATTTCTCCTTCTTGGTTGTGGTGTTAATTTGTTCTATGCTTTAGTTCATTGTCTTGCTAGCGTAATGAATTGGTCGAAAATGCTTCTCAATTCTTTGTCCTAGAACCGCACCGATTGCATAATCACTTGCATCGCACATGATTTCAAAAGAGTTGCGATGTCCCCAATTCGGAGCAATGAAGAATTGGTAGCTCTCGGCAATTTCTTTTTTCAATGTTTGAAAGGCTAGAATGCAATCTTCCGAAAAAATGAAGGGAGTATTCTTCTCTAAGAGATGGGTCATGGGTCGAGAGATTTTGGAAAAGTCTTTGATAAATCTTCGATAGAATCCAGCATGCCCGAGAAAACTGCGAATTCCTTTAACGGTGTGGTCTGAGAAAGCTTAGAAATTACTTCAATTTTGGCCTTATCGGCTTCAATCCTTTTCTAGAGGATCTTATGTCCTAGAACGGATGCCTTCTTTAATCATGAAATGTCTCTTTTCCAATTTAGTGCTAATTTGTGCTCTTACTCCTTTTAAGACATTTTATTTTTTTCTTTGTTTTTTAAAATATATTTGGGGGCAAAAAGGGGGGGGGGGGGGGGGGGGGGGGGGGGGGAGTGGGATAAACCCCCACGAGGAATAAAGATTCTCAAAAAACTGAAATCTTCCATATAAACTTCATTGTCTTTTCTATCATATCGTGAAAAATGGCTCATACAACGTGGGAAAGTTCCCGAGAGCATTGACCACAAAACCGTGCGAAATGGCATACGACGGTACGCGCGAAAGTTCCGTATGGGCAATCGTAACAGTAGTTTTTCTTGATCTTTAGTTCAATGGGAATTTGAAATACCAGAAAACATCAAATCTAAGAAAAACAATAAAAACTCGTTGCGGCTATCGTTTTACATCTGGTAAATAATCATTGGTACGGAAAATCGGTCCTTTGCAAGTGCTTCGTTTAACATTTTGATAAATCGATGAAACTCTCCATCCCGTAAACTAAGTTTGTAGGCACCAGCTCATTTTTCTTCGTTTGTGACAACGGTTCATACCTACCACTTTTTTTAGGTAACACAATGGACCGGACTACCCATGGACTATCAGATACTTGGATTAACATCAATCCTGCATCAGAAGGTTTTTTTCTATTCTTTCCTGATGACGTCGTGATTTTTAGGGTTAACCCTCCTTTGATGTTGGACTGAAGGTTCGTAATCATCTTCTAAAAGGATTTTATAAGAGCAAAACTCTGGATCTATGCCTCGGATATCCGAAAGTTTCCAAGCAATTGCTTGTTTCCGGTTCTTCAAAACGTTAATGAGTGAGGTTTTTTCTTCTTGGCTTAAATATTTTGAAATTATGACTGGAAGCTTGTTATTTTTCTATAAAAATGCATACTCAAGATGCGGAGGTAACTCTTTAAGTTCGACTTCAGGAATTTCAACTTTTGGTTCATAAGAAGAGGCTATTCCGATGAAGATTTCTTTGTTTCAACAACTTTAAGATTCTTTTGAATTCCGGGTGATTAATTCTTGGTTTGGTTGAGGTATTAGAGATCATTGCTGTGACAGTACTCGAGAATGGAGAATGTCACATCGGGATCATAGTATGTTGCATTTGAAAATGTGAAACTGGTTCATCATCGATTGCTATGAAAGCGACGGCTTCCTCATACTAGAGTAGAAAATCAATTTCTCAAACGGAGTAGTGTTGGAGTTGAAAGTGATAGTAAACAATCGGATGAAATATGGTGAAGGATTGTTGGTAAGCAACAGAATCGGAAAATCCAAAGTACTTCTTGTGAGTACTCTTTCTCAAGTAGCATCGATTAGTTCAGGCTTTTCTTCTAACGATTCGAGATTGTTGTAGTGAAATGGAAGGTGCATCACCACATTTAAGGGTTAACGATTGATCATCATTTCCTAAGAGTAATCCTCTCCTTCATAAGATATATTAAAGCATGAGCCGTCCTAAGAATAGAAAGGGTCGCCCGAGTATTAATTGGTACTCGAGGACTCCTTCTAGGCTTAAAATCAAGAACACGAAATCGGTGGGAAGTGAACACTTCCTACTTTGACAAAAACATTTTCAGCTACACCGGTTGGTTGGAAATTGTACGGTCGGCTAATTCTAATACCCATTTTTGTTTCGGTTAGGCCTGCTAGTTGAGCGGGCTTTTTTCAATAGATAAAGGCATGAGATTGATACTAGACACTAAATCAGTAAGGCAAGTAACGATCGAACTCTGAAAAATCACAAGGAATGAGAATCGACCGTATGGGTCACCATCAGCTTTTCTGGAAGCTTTCTTTAAGGACAAACGCCTCTACAATTTTCATTCAACGGTCTTTTGGTCAATTCGATCAACTTGTCTTTGTTGTTTAACATCTTTTTAAACATCGGAGCAAACTTTGGCATATGAATGAGAGCATCCACGAAACTTAGCTCAAAGTGAAGATTAACGGAAAATTTTCCATAAAACTTTGAAGGCTAGGGATATATCCTTTTCACGAATCTTTTGTTTATTGAGTCTCGTGGGTAAGGCAAACATAGTTTTGGCTTTGTTGGCATACGAAAGAAGGTCTCTTCGATTGTTTCTTTGTCTTTGGTATGTTCATGGACCAATGGAGGAGGTTGGATGTCTTTTGGTGCTCGGTAGCTCCGTATCCTTTGTCACCTCCACTTTCCTTTTCCACCATCGGCGGTGAAATCGGAGGTCCATTGTATGAAATACCACTACGAGTTGTAATTGCCGTTGGCTTTATTTCTTGGGGTTGGAATGTGTATTGCTTGGTAAAGAACTTGAACTAGTTTGGTTGGTTGTATTGCGCTAAATCATCAACTTGTGCAAAGTTGTAAAAAACTTTGTAACATTTGCCAGTTGATTTTGCAATTCCTTGATTTTGATTTTTGCCACATTCTTAAATACTAGCATCGTTTGTTTGCGTAGCTTTCAAAATCCGTTTTCAAAACACTATTTGTTGGAAGTTGGTAAGGTAAAACTTGATTGATTGGTGGTTGATTGGTTGGTGTTTGGTATGGTGGAGCTTGATAAACTTGATTTTGACGGTTTTGATTAAAGTTTCTCCACCGTTTTTGGTTTGAATTGTATTGGTCCTTGGTATCGGTTTGGTTGGTTTTGGACATTCGAGTTGATTGAAACCCGGTGGTTTCATTTTGCTTGCCCAAATTGGAAGGTGGTTGCTTGGAGAAAATACCAACGCTGCGGTTTGTTGAAATTGTTGGTTGTTGTCATGAAAAATGGAAAAATCGTCTTTCACAACTTCGAGTTAACGGACAAAGGTTTAATATGTGATATTGATCCAACAATTGTCACATACTTCCTCAACGGCGTTGACGGGTGCAGGGTATAGTAACGATACAAAAGCTTTCATTTGATTTAACATTTGGTTTTCATCTTGATCGTCCATCATTATCCTCGAGAGCAACGCGCGTATTTGTTGAATATCGACAAAAGAATTATTAGAAGGTAAGATTTAGAAAGGAGGAGCATCCGTTACTCACTATTGAATCATTAGCACGAATTCTGGAGTAATATGTAGTGTAGTAGTAGTAACGAAACTTTTTGACTTGATTTCAATAATCGCTTAAAACTTCTTGAGGCTTTTTGTCTAAGAAGTTGACACCTGACCTTGCTGAATCTAAGACCAAAATAGTATTTGGCTTAGTGCCAACTGGGCATAAGAACTTGCCACACTCTACACTTCGGCTCTAGTACGACTCTCATTCACTTGATCTTCCACGCAGCTGCCCATCATATGACACCATACTCTGGACTTTTCTGTGATCTCGTTTGTTTTCTTAGAATTATTAAAAAAGTATCGAGTTGGTGGCAGTCATTAGTTCGTGTTGGATATACACATGGTGTGGGTCAGTGACGATAGGATTCTCATTTTCTTGTAAGGTTTTAAGGGAACATGCGAGGAGCAGGTTTGGCGGAGTTGGGTTTGGTTGATAAATTGGCATGTGCGCTTTCCGTTTCTGTTGTGGGGGTGGGTTGGGGGGTGTGTGGTGGGCGGGGGAGTTGGGGGTAATAGGGAGGAAATGGGGTGTTGGGTGAGTGGATGAGGGACGGGGAGTAGGAGGAACAGACGAGAGCTTAAGGGTTTGGAAGAAAAGGGAGAAGCTTAAGAGGGAGAAGAAGAGGGAAGAGAGTAGCGAGAAGAGGAGTAGAGGAGGAATGGACGGAAAGGAGGCAGGGGGAAGAAGAGGAAATGTAGCGGGAGGCGAAAGCGGAAAGAACAAACAGTGAAGAGTTAGGAGAGAGGGAAAGAAGCGGGAGGAGTGAGCGAAGAGGCGGGAGGTAGAGCGAGAGAGAGAGAGGAAGGAGAGAAAGTCGGAGGAGAGAGGAGGAGAGAGAGTAGGTAGAAGGGAGAGAGAGAGAGAGATGGGAGGAGGAGAGGAGGGAGAAAGAAGGAGTTACGGATGCGATGTGCAGTTTTTTTAGAGAAGAGGGGGAGAGGAGTGGAGTTAGTTGGGAGGGAGTTTAGGTGGGTCACGGAGTTGCTAGTCGAGTTAGGGTCGGGAGGGGGGAGGGGGGATTACTATTGGAGAGGAGGCGGTAAGGGGGTAATTGAGTAGGAGAGGGTTTAAAAACGTGTTTGTTTAGTGGTTTGGGGAGGAGAGTTTCTTTTTTAGAGGTGAGGTATAAAGGGTGTCTTGGGCAGTTGCAGTTTTGGTACTACGGGGGGGTTATTGGCAAGGTTGGGGGTTTGAGGGTGGTGGAGTAGAGAGTTTGTAGGTGGAGAGGGGTTTTTAGTTATTTAACATGGTTTAGTTGTTTTGGTAGCGAGGGTTTGGGGCTTTTTGCCAGTGGGGAGGTGAGGGAGAGGTTACTCAAGAGACGTCGGGGGAAGGTTTAAGAGTTTCGCATAAGTTTAGGAGCGTTGCGGGAGGTTGGGCGACGAATGTTTAGGTTGGGGAAGGGTTTTATTGGATAGAAGGTTGATGTTCGTTAGTCTTTAAGGTTTTGGGGAAGTTTGGAAAGAGTTCTCGGGGTTTTTGAGGGAGGATCTAAAGGAGGTCTCTTTTTAAATGGGGGAGGGAGTTAGTTTATTTTGGGGAGGTTTCTGATTAAACTTTGAGGGTTGGTGGTTTATAATGGTAGCTAGGCCAGGAGTTTTAGAGGTAAGGTTAGTTTGAGTTAAGAGGTGCGGTTTGAAAGGGGGCAAGTGTTGTTTTAAGAGGTTGGTTGAATTGAGGTTTGTTTTTTTTTTAGGGGGTTTGGGTTGAGTTGTTTAAGAAGCAGTTTATTAAGGGAGAGGGTTTAAGTTTTTGAGGAATGTAGGGGGGGCAGAGTTGGTTTTAAAGGGTTTTGTAGGGAACGGGGAGAAGAGGGTAGAGGAGACTTTTTGAGGGGTTAGGAGGTTATGAGGGGAGGGGTTTCAGAGTAGTTTTTATTCAATAAAAGCGAAGGGTTTGGGTGGTAGGGTTAGGGGAGAGAGGAAGAGGTTTATCAATGTTGTTGAAGGGTGGTTTTAAGATACCGGCAGGCAGGGTTTCGAACATTGCTCTTCGGGTCATCGGGCCGAGCCTCTCCTCCTCCTAAAAAAAAATAAACCCTATTTCTTATAATCTCCTTATTATTCACTCTACCCCCCACTCTTTACCTCCTTTTTCCTCTTATCATTCCTCTAAAGAGCCAATCTCGGGCATCTTCACATCTAGAGGAAAAAAAGAAAAAAAGAAAAAAAAAATGGAGGGGGGAAAAAAGGGTAATAAAGAACAAAGGACAAAAAAGCATGCTTTTTCGATTTCTTTATGTACTTAGTGTGATAGTTTCGGACACTATTCTGGTTTATGTCTACCCTAAACGTTGATTAGTGGCTTTTGTTAAAAATAAAAAATAAAATCGAAGGTGATTTTACTTTGGGGATCTTGTCTACACGTAAACTTATTACTTTGCACACAAGTTATTTTGTTTTTATTTATTTTTAAGGTTGCGTTTATGGGCTGAACCCTTGTATTAGCATTAATTGGCTGGCGAACATGTGGGTTTTCTCATTAATTGGTGGGACAACCTATAAGCATCTTCATAACCCTTTCGTATGTGAGTTTTTGACTCTTTGTAACATTTTGGGCCAGCGCTTCTTTTATTTCTTTTTCGTTCGATTGTCGGCCATTCTGCGATCTTTGTTTTTGATTCAAAAACAATATTTAGGTTTCAACGGAACTGATGAAGAGTTTGGCTCATATGGTTGTTATGAACGACGCACGTCCTACGAGGAATTCCCGGAGATTTACTGTTGTACCGTGCGATAAAAAGATGAATGAAAAAACTATAAAAAAATCAAAAAAAAAAAACTAAATTTTTGCATACTTAATTTTTTTTCTTTTTTCTTTTTTTTTTTTTTTAGCAGATTATGAATTTTAATTTTAACGGTTTAACACGAGAAGAATGTAGAGGGACTCTCTCTCTAAGAGCACTTAAAAAAAAATAAACAACTACCTTCACGGTATTAATTTAGTTGGGTCTTTGAAATTTTTTTCAAGGTGAGCCGCGCCCCGTATGTTGTATTGAATGCGAGCAGTTTCTACTTGGTAGTGAAGTGACATCACTAAGGCTAAAGGTGTTGTTTTAAATTTTGGGGCAAAGTGAATAGTTGTTGTGTTGAATCTTTGATTACGACATTTGGGAACAAAGTGCAAGTTCACCGGAAGGAAGAAGAAGGAGGAGACACTCGGAAGAAAGGAAATTGAAAATGATAATATCTCAATGGATAAGATAGATATTATATGTTGGTTGTTCGATTATTTTACCAACTTTTGTTTATGTTATTTTATTATTTTTTTTTTTTTTTTAAAGGGACAATTTATTTTTTTATATTGTTTTTGATTTTTTTTCATTATCTTTTACTTATATTAAAAAGGAAAATTGAAAACTATTTTTATTATATTTTTTTACTTTTTACTTTTGACTATTATTAAAATACGTGGAATGAAACTTTCGAGGCGAAAGAAGGAACGAAAGGATCTTAAACCAACATCATCAAACACAAACGTAGGAAATAGTAAACATTAATCCCCCGCAGTGCGGCAAAATGCAGGTATGTTGGGGAGTGGGCATAGCGGTTAGCGCGCGGGCGCCAAAACTGATTCGTAGTAAGTTTTTTTAGTACCTATTAAAATATATAATAATAATACTACTTAGGCAAATTCTAACTATTCACCTTTAACCAAGGTATATTAAAAAGTCAACTTAACAAAAATAAAATTATCTATATATATAATATTATATGTATGTTTAAAACCGGGGGCAAGTATGATCACGCGGGTCGTTATCCAATGACTACGTGAAATTTGATTGAACCACGTTTTTTTTTAATTCGGATCTGATTTGATATTGATAAGCAAAGATATTTGATTTGGTTTTATAGAAGTAAAAGGCCCCTAATTTTAAACTTTTAATTAAAAACTAATTAACTAACTTAAAACTTATACCGCAATAATTACAATGAAAAACTTTAAGTTGAACTAACTAAATTATAATCAAGGACGAATAGTGCAAAAAAAAGGAAAAAGGTTTTTTTTTTTTAACGGAAAAAAAAAGAAAAAAAAAAAAGCTACTAAATAACGAGAAAGAGGAGACAAACTTATAAACGGACTAAATTTAAAAGTTACACTATCTACCCTGAGAATCTATCCGATTGAAACAAACTAAGTTCGATTTATAGGTGAGCATTTTGAAAAAGTGTAAAAAAAAATGAAAAACTAAAGAAACAAGTTGTAAAGGAAAAGCTAGGGGAGAACAAACTTTAACAAATAGCACTATGGTCAGAATCCAATAATAAGCTCTTGAAGAGCTTTATTTCTAAATGATTTACTGAAAGGTGGGTTTAACCCTTAGTTTTAAAAAATAACTAATAAAAACTCAGATAGTTTCAAAATTGAAAAAGGAGAAAAAAAAGTTTCTGAAATAGCTTTTTGATTATGCTTAATCTAATAAAACTGAAAAGAAATTTAAGCTCGTAAACTACTTTTATGCTACAGAAATTGATCAAGAAATAAGCAAACTCAAGAAATAAGCAAAGAAACACAAACTACTAATAAGCTTTGAGAACTTTAATAAGCTTTTGACTAGTTCTTTGGAAACTTAAAGAAATTATAATTATAACTAACTTATTACCCATCTAAATTGAACTATACAATTCTGACGTTATAAGCAATTTTAAACAAGTTTTGACTCTACGCTTAAGTTCCTATTGTTTTGGAATTTTCAGGCTTTTTTGATGACTTTTGAATAGCTAAATTAAACTAAGGAACATATGCTAGAAATTGCAAATATAAGACTTAAAATGAATTAAGCTATTTTAAAACTTAATTCCTACTGAATTTTGATAAGCTGGATCTAAAGTTACTGATCCTAAATTAAGCTGAGATCACAGTACTAACTGAGGTTAGTATTTGCTCTTGTAAATATTCTTGCAGTTCTTTCCATTGAAAGTAATGCTGATGCCAATTTGATTCTTGAAAACAAATTAAGCCAATGAAATAGCTAAATAATGAAAACTAAAACATAAATTCTTAGTAAGCTTAAAAACTTAAATCAATCTACTGAAAATTAAAAATAACAGTACCTAATTATGGTTTGTACTGGTAGTGGAAAAGGGCTTTCAGCAATACTAAATTATGTTTAGTTAATGCTAAGAGCAAAATTGAGATTGCACTACCTAGACAAACACCCCTTTATCATTTTTGACAGGATTAGAAAAGCTTTTTAATGAGAAAAACTATGAACAATACTGATACCAGATAAAAAATAGCTTTAAAACAAACTTAACCTTCATGATTTTTAAACAACTGTAAATAGCAAAATTCTTAACTAATTAAACTAATATTTTTGGATTTCTTTATGTGCTTTTAATGACCAGAAATTAATAACTATGATCTTAACTATATAAGCAAAAACAGATTAGGGACAACAATAATAGCATAGAAGAGATATTTTAAACACTAATAAAGCATAGAGAATAAGCAAATAAGCAATATTAAGCATAAATAAACTAAAACTCAGCAACTTTTAAACTGAATAAATTAGAGAGGAGTGAAAAGAGTAACTTAATAGATCCTTTAGCTAAACAAAAAAAGGGACAATTAAGGCAGCCTACAAGCTCTTAGTTATTAATAGTAAGGTATAAGTTTCCTTGGTTCTCTTCAAAGGTAAGATCCCCTTCCAAAAATCATATTTTCAATAAGATCCATATAAGATTATAACTGATTTAAGGTTTTTTGATAAGATTACAAACTGAATTCAAACAGGTCTCTATTTCAGCTTTTATAGACTGAAAGAGCGTAATATGAGCTTAGTAGCTTGTCTTGAGACAATATGACTTAAAAATGAGAGCTTAGAAAAGACGATTTGAATACTAAAAATGAATTTCATTAATTGAAAGCCTGAATTACATACTAGAAAAGGAAATTACATTAGGAAAAAACACGGAATTTAAGATAGACTAAATTACTAAAAAACTAGATAAAAAACGTAAAGCTTGATTAAAAAGACCCCCTTTTGTGTGTGGAGAATGAGGGCCTATTATTTATAGTGCCAAAGCTGTAGCTTCTAGGCCATCTTTTTACTTGCTCTTCCAACTTTTAATCGTGGCCAATTCATTTCTGCTATCATTTGTTCATCAATTGTCAGCCGTTGGATTAATTTGTGGACACTGAGGATTGCCAGGCTTTGTGCCATTCTTTGATTTGTTGACGTTTGTGTTAGTTTTGGGAGTTGAGTTTAAACACAAACCACCACTTATTTGTTTTTTCTTTTCTTCTGATTACGTGGCCCTTGCAGCTTGAGCTAGGATAAGTATCCCATTGATTAGACTAATTTGTCCTTGCATTTGTGCTTGAGCTTCCTTGAATTGACCATCGCTACCTCTAGTTTGATTTGCCCTTGTTTTTACCATGGGGTGAAAATAGGGGGAGGCGGGTATGAATAGTAAAAGGGGTTCCCGCCTCCTTTTTCGACAGTTAAAATGTTGGGGTTTGGGGATGTTTACACATTTGGCCCTTGTCTTCTTTTCTCTCGTTTATAAGTTATAAATAACCTTTTTGTGAAATGCTTGAATGGTCCGTGGGGATTGTGTATGAGAAGTAAGTTGGGTAAGGACTTGGGCTTTGTACTGTGGGACACGCGGGACCTAAAGGGATGGGTGGAGAATAGGCGAGGGTGTTTGGGCGAGCCGCGCTTCTTCTTGCTGGGTATGCCCTTTGCTCGGTTGTTTTGTTTTAACTTCTTTTGCTTTTTATTTCATTGATACTTTGTGTTGGTTTCATTTGTTCATCTCTCTCTTTCTTCTCTATCTTACTCCTTTTGTTTTGTTTTTTTTTGATATTTCTTGGCTTCGGCTTTGGTACTCTTCTGATTCTGTGTCCGTGCTTGCCGTCTTTTTGATCTGTTTTCTTGTGATTTGATTATCGTTACCTGCTTACACTAAACACTGATACAAGCATATTTTTGCTATTTTTGGACTATTTTGGGTTTAATTGGGTCTTTTTGTAGGTACTAACGGGATATGTGTTATTTTTTCACTTATCAAAATTCCCAAACTAATCGATTGTGTGTCCTCAGCAATATCAAATGCCTTATAACCTTATACCTCGAGAATTCCCAAACTAAACCTTTGAAAAGTTGCAAAAGAGTATTGTTGAGAGAATTTAAGAGATCACTAGTTATAAAACACTGACTTCCTATATTCTAAGATTTTTCTCTTTTTTTATGATTTTTTTAATAATTAACTAACATAACTGCTACTTATTTTGTGTTGATGAATAATGTATTGTTTTATTACCTCAATTGGTAACTTTTAGGATCATAGAACAAAAAGTCACAATTAATTGTCTCTAAAAGATAATTCGTCATCCCGATTTTTCCACTTTTCCCATGCTAAGCTTAAAAACAAGGATCATTGTTAATTACAAGTAATGACTAACACTACTCATATATACTCATTGTTTGTACTCTTACTTTTTCCCTCCCGCAGATCCTACTTTAGTATCTCTAAGATTTTACTTAAGTCCTATACCCGAAGGTCTCTTTAAGAACTTTTGTTTCGATCTTATTTACTTCAAGAATTAATGTGTAATGGTTAAGCACGCAATAATTAACTCTAGCTCTTTTCAATACATCAAAATGTTATCAGAATTTAAATTCACATTGAGGCAACAAAAATTTGGCTTTTATTTGGCTACTTAAAAGTAATGGTTACCATTCATCTCATATGCCCGTAAGCTCTTTAAGACATGATCTGACACAATCTTAGTTGCACCATATACCCTTAGGGCTCTTTAAGGTACAAAGTAAGACAGAAATTAAGTAACATTATTACAACTCAGTCCTTTAGAAGGCTACAAACAGCGGCCACGCTCTCGACTCGATAGCAACAAACAATATTGTCGACTTTGGAATTAAATAAGTAAAACCGGTGCCTTTTATCTCGAAGCCACATCAGATAGCGAGTCGACAGGAGGGTTTATTCTACTTTATTATGACACCGTACCCTACCTTATATGAAAAACTAAACATGGCCACGCCTCCGAACAGATGAAGTAATCGCGTGTTACTTATTATTTATCATTTATGTATTTTTAAGCCAAATTAAGTAGTCTGTTTTGGCTACTCATTCTAATCACAATGAACTAGAGGAAAACCTTCTATTAGCTAATTAATTAACCAAAAAACCATAAACTCTATTTATTAAACATATTTTATAGAGGTGAGACAAAGCTAAAGAGCGGAGAAAAGCCAAATGAACAACTTATGAGCTTGAAAGAAATCCACTATTCTACATTTTTAATGTCCATGACTTATAACTAACACTATCATTCGTGTTCTTTGCCAAGAGAAATTGCAAATACTTAGTCATATAAATTCCAAACTCCGGGCTTGCATATTTAAAAATCTACTTGAGTATTAGCACCAAGTTTTCTTTTACTAATGATTCAAGTCTCAGCATGTTTAAGGTTACGTGAGACTAGCACATACTATCATCATTAATTTGTTAAGGGAGTAAAGAACACGAAAGCTAGAACTCTAACACGTTCGTCGGGTCAAAAATTACTTTTTATTCTTACCATCGGAAAACCTATATTTTTGTCTTAACATTTTTTTTTTAGAATACTAAAACTTGAAATTTTAAAATTTTTGCGAGAAAAATAACGGCGTCGTGAGAACCTAAAAACAAAAAGCAAGCACATCAAAATCGATAGATTTTTTTTTTTTTTCCCTTCCCCAAACTAAACGAAACATTGTCCTCAATGTTTAAGGTCGGTTTCTAAGTAAATCTTAAAGCCGTTTATGAAGTATGCAAAGATAAACGTTTAATCGATAATGATGAAAGGATATGGATCTCCCTTAAAAATTTCACCAAAGGTTGGAGATGCTCGAGTTGTTAAAGGAAGCAACACTGGACTACTCAGGATGGCTTCAAAGAATTTCGCTGGGCCATACACGTTTTTTTTATGGACATAACACACATTTTTGTGTCAATCTGCAACAAAAACCAAAAAAAAACCGTATCTTGTTGGATCCCAAACTAAACACATTTTTATTTTTGTGAATGTGCTGATTTGGTGTTTGTTGTTTACCTTTGATCCTGCAAAAATCTCAACAAACAAACAACAAACATCGAGTAATTGGAAAGAGTACAAGCCTCTCTCAACACAACACATTAGATAATAGAAAATAGAAAGAAAATAGAAAGGATAAGCATGGGGTGAACTCCCACGAAGCGGCTTTGTTTTTGGTCACCGAGTCGCAAGTCGATCCGATCCCTGGAATTTAGTTGTCTTGGGAAAAAAGTCTGGACGGTCCGGAAATCCAATGGTGGTGTTTCCCCACCATAGTTGTGCTTCAACAGGTGGCAATTGACTTGGAAATTAGAACCATCGGCTTGAGGATCAAATTTGACAGTGCCCATTAAAAGGATAAACTTCGGTTGATTGTGAAAGTCAGACCATCGGGACTTGAGCTTTCCGCGAGAAAGAAACTCTTAATCGGGAGTGTGAAAAGCAAGACTTGATCACCAACATTGAAGATTTCGGTTCTTATCTTGGAATCGTGTAGCTCTTTGTCTTATCCTTGGTAGATTAGCGAATTCTCGTAAGCTTGAATCTCGAAGCTCGTGAGTTTCATTTTAGTTGGAAGCTTTCGTGATGATCGCCGCGGTCTTTAAACGAAGTTGCATGATTAAGAGCCCAATTCGCTTTGTGTTCTAGCTCACTGGTAAGTGACCGCTTTTCCATCAGACAACTTTGTCACGAAGTACATCAATTGGAGTTTGTGTAAGCGGTTCTAAAAGACCATAATGCATATCTAGTTTGTCGGACCATGAGGCACGGGTTGTTCTCCTACCGTCCTCTTCAAAATCTTTTGAGACCTCGATTCGTGACTTCAACTTGATCCACTCGTCTTGAGGTGGTAAGGAGTACGAAAGACGATATGGGTGGACACATATTTAGACATAACTTTATCAAATTTGTTCGTTAGCAAACAATGAGGTCCCACGATCGCTTATGATTGCTCTCGGAGCACTGAATCGGGAGAAAAGGGATTTAAGAAACTTAACAAATACCCTAGCTCGTTGGTGGGGAGCGCTTTCGAACATTCAAACCACTTGGAAAGATAATCGACGGCTACTAGAAATAAATTTGTTACCCTAAACGATGGAAAAGGTCCCTCAAAAAATCAATTCCCTAAATCGAATATCTCAAACTTGGATTTGCATTTTTGAAGCATCTCATTCTCGTTTGAGAGATTTTGCCTTGTCTTTGACAAGCATCACAAGATTTGATCAATTCGAAAGCATCCTTATAAATGGTAGGCCAATAAAAACCGGCATCAAAAATCTTCTTGTCGGTAAAGTTGGCTCCGTAGTGTCCCCCGGTGGGTCCACTATGACAAGCTTCGAGAATTTCGAAAGATTCTTTGCCATCTACACACCTTTGGATTATTTGAATCCGCACAAGTCTAAAAAAGAAAAGGTGTCATCCAAAATTTAATGTTTTACATCTTTAAAGAACTTGTTTTTCTCTTGAGTCGACATTCCTTTTTTAATGAATTTCCCCGCGGTGGTAATTAGCAAAGTCGGCAAACCACGGGGTACTTTGGTCTTTGGAAGTTAATACACTCAAAGTTTCTAAAGGAAAAGTCTGGTAATCTCTTTGGCTCTAAGACCAATTTTAGTTAAGGGTTTTCAAGACGAGAGAGTGTGATCGGCTGCATAGTATTCAGCTCCCTTAGTATCGAATAACTTTAAAATCAAATTCTTGAAGAAGTGAGACCCAGCGAAGCAAATGCTTTGGCGTCTTTATTGTGAAGAGATATTTCAATGCGGAGGCGATCCGTGTAAACAAAAAAAACACTTTTGTTCATGATTAGATATTGATCGAAACTTCTCGGAAAGCATAAAACAACTGCAAGCATCTCTTCTCGGTATGTGGTGTATTTGTTTCTGCTTTATCATTGTCTTGCTAGCGTAAATGAATTCGGTCGAAAATGCTTCTCAAATTCTTTGTCTAGAACCGCATCGATTGCATATAGCACTTGCATTCGACAGATTTCAAAAGGTTTGGTCCCAATTCGAAGCAATGAGAATTGGAGCAGCTATTTTACTCGGTCAACTTCTTTTTCAATGTTTGAAAGGCTAGAATGCAATCTTCCGAAAAAATGAAGGGAGTATTCTTCTCTAAGAGATGGGTCATGGGTCGAGAGATTTTGGAAAAGTCTTTGATAAATCTTCGATAGAATCCAGCATGCCCGAGAAAACTGCGAATTCCTTTAACGGTTGTTGGATGAGAAAGCTTAGAAATTACATCAATTTTGGCCTTATCGACTTCAATTCCTTTTCTAGAGATCTTATGTCCTAAAACGATGTCTTCTTTAATCATGAAATGGCTCTTTTCCAATTAGTGCTAATTTGGTTGTTTTCACACCTTTTAAGCATTTTATCTAAATTGGCAAGACACGAGGAAAAAGAATCTCCAAAAACTGAAAAATCGTCCATAAAAACTTCCATTGTCTTTTCTATCATATCGTGAAAAATGGCCATCATACAACGTTGGAAAGTTCCGGGAGCATTGCACAAACCGAATGGCATACGACGGTACGCGAAAGTTCCGTATGGGCACGTAAAAGTAGTTTTCTCTTGATCTTTAGGTTCAATGGGAATTTGAAAATACCCAGAAAATCCATCTAAGAAACAATAAAACTCGTTGCCGGCTAATCGTTCTAACATCTGGTCCATAAATGGTAACGGAAAATGGTCTTTGCAAGTTGCTTCGTTTAACTTTCGATAATCGATGCAAACTCTCCATCCCGTAACTATCTGAGGCACCAGCCTCATTTTCTTCGTTTTGTGACAACGGTCATACCACCTTTTTTAGGAACACAATGGACTGGACTAACCCATGGACTATCCGATATTGGATAAATCAATCCTGCGTCAAGAAGTTTTTCTACTTCTTTCTTGATGACGTCGTGGATTTTAGGGTTAACCCTCCTTTGATGTTGGACTGAAGGTTCGTAATCATCTTCTAAAAGGATTTTGTGTCTACTGATGTGAGCAAAATTGGATCTATGCTCGGTAGGAATCATAAGAAAAGTTTCCAAGCAAATACTTGTTTTGTTTTTTAGAACGTTTGACTGAGTGGGGTCATTTCTTCTCTGGCTCAAATCTTTTAATATGACTGGAAGCTTGTTATTTTTCTCTAAAAACGCATACTCGAGATGCGGAGGTAACTCTTTAAGTTCGACTTCGGGAATTTCATCTTTTGGTTCATAAGAAGTAGCATATTCGACTGAAGACTTCTTTGGTTCAACAACTTTAAGATCTTTTTGAATTCCGGGTGAGTAATCTCCTTGGTTTGGTGAAGGTAATGGATCATTGTTGAGAAGTGCCTCGAGAATGAGAATGTCACCCTCGGGATCGTAGTATGTAGCATTGAAAACTGGTGAAACTGGTTCATCATCGATTGCTATGAAAGCATCGGCTTCTTCAAAGAGTAGAAAATCGCTTTCATCAAAAGGAGTAAGTGTTGGAGATGAAGTAGAAACAATCGGATCGAAGTACGGAGAAGGATTGTTGTAAGCAACGGAATCGGAAAATCCAAGTACTTCTTGTGAGTACTCTTCACAAGTAGCATCGATTAGATCAACTTTCTTCAATGATTCGAGATTGTTGTATGAAATGGAAGGTGCATCACCACATTTAAGGGTTAACGATTGATCATCATTCCTAAGAGTAATCTCTCCTTCATAAACATCGATTAAAGCATGAGCCGTCCTAAGAAAGGGTCGCCCGAGTATCAACGGTACTCGAGGATCGGCTATAAAATCAAGAACAACAAAGTCGGCGGGAAAGTAGAACTTTCCTACCTTAACAAAAACATTTTTTGCGACACCGGTTGGTTTGGAAATTGTACGATCGGCTAATTCTAATACCATTTTTGTTTCAGTTAAGCCCGGGAGTTGAAGCTTTTTCTAAATGGATAAAGGCATGAGATTGATACTAGAACCTAAATCGGCAAGGGCTAAGTAACTATCGAACTCTGAAAAGTCACATGGAATGAGAAATCGATCGGGATCACCTAGCTTTTCTAGAAGCTTTTTTAGGACAACCGCACTACAATTTTCATTTAAAGGCGTTTTGGTCAATTCGATCAACTTGTCTTTGTTATTTAACATCTTTTTAAACATCGACGCAAACTTTGGCATATGGATGAGAGCATCCGCAAAACTAAGCTCAAAATGAAGGTTTCGAAAGATTTCCATAAACTTTGAAGAAAGAATGTCATCTTTTTCACGAACCTTTGTTTGTTGAGTCTCACGGTAAGCGAAATAGTTTTGGCTATTGTTAGCACGAAAGAGGCTCTCGATGGTTCTTTTAACTTTGTTTTGTTCTGACCAATGGAGGGGTTTGGATTACTTCGGTGCTTGGTAGCTCTGTATCCTTTGTCGCCTCACTTTCTTTTTCCACCACCGGCGGTGGAATCAGAGGTCCATCGTATGAAACACCACTACGAGTCGTAATTGCCTTGGCTTCGTTCCTAGGATTTGGAATGGTATTGCTTGGTAAAGTACTTGAACTTGAAGGTTGGTTGGTGTGATAGCTTTGCATGAAACTGAGCATCATCTTCTGAAAATCATCTTGCTTCTTTTGAGAATCATTGTAAACTCTTTGAAAATCATTTTGGTTTCTTTGAAAATTATCCAACTTCATTTGCAAGTTATTCATGTTCGCATCATTAGCCTTAGCATAACTTTCAAAATCCATTTTAGACACACCTTGAATTTGTGAAACGGGAGGTAAAGCTTGATTAACCAAAGGTTGATTTGTTGGTGGTTGGTATGGTGGGGCTTGATAAACAGCTCCTTGATTGTTTTGACGGTTTTGATTAAAGTTGGTTCCACGGTTTTGATTCGAATTGAAATTGTTTCCTTGATATCGGTTTTGGTTGTTTTGAACATTTGGTTGATTGAAACCCGGTGGTCTCATTTGACTTGCCAAATTGGAAGGTTGGTTTCTTTGAAGAAAATTGCCAACGGCTGCGGTTTGTTGAAATTGTTGGATGTTGTCATGAAAAACGGGAAAATCGTTTCCACCTCGAGTTAACGGACAATGGTTAAAATTATGATTCGATCCACACGTAACACATACTTCCTCAACCGCTTTGGAGGGTGCGGGAGTAGTAACAACTACAACTTCATTACATAATCATTTGTGTTCAATCTTAATATCATCTTATCCTCAAAGAAGCGGCTATTTTTGTTTCATATCTATAGAATTATTAGAAGGTGAAGAAGTAGAAAGAGAGCATTCCGTACTCACTCTTGAATAACTATCACGACTCTTGAGTAATGACCTTTTGACTTGCTTTCAATAATCCTAATCCATCTTTAGGTATCTTGTCTAAAAATGCCACCCGCGGCGAATCTAAGGCACTGACGTTTGGAATTCAAAGAATTGTAAAAAGTATCGAGTTGGTGTAGTTCCGAAAAGCCATGGTGAGGACATTGACGAAGGAGTCCTTTAAAACGTTCCCATGCTTCATTGAAGGTTTCGTTTGGTTCTTGGAAAAAATTGGTGATTTTGTTCCGAAGGTAAGTTGTTTTCGAAGGTGGGAAGAATTGATTTATGAATTTTGAAACAAGGTCGTCCCATGTGAGAATTGATCTTGGAGGTTCTTTGTCTAGCCAATCTCGGGCTTCACCGTCTAGAGAGAAAGGAAAAAGCAAAAGCTTAATCGAAGTGTTTGGAACTTCGGGATGTCTAAACGTTGAAGTGACCTTGTTGAAAAATCGAAGGTGATTATGAGGGTCTTGTCTACCCGTAAACTTATTACTTTGCACAAAATTGATTAAAGGTTGTTTAAGCTCGAAATTGTTAGCATTTATCGGCAGAACAACAATAGCATCTTCGTATCCCTCGATGGGAGCTTGTAACATTTGAGCCATCGTACGATTGTCGGCCAATGCAACAGTGTTTTGATCGACAATTGGTTCTTCTAAATCAAAATTTTCAACAACAACCGGAGGAGTTTGTTGTTGTCTACGTCTTCGAGATTGCGAACAAGTGCGCATAAAAAGAAAAACTAAAAATCAAAAAGCAAAACTTTACACTAATTTTTTTTCTTTTTTTTTCTTTACAATGAATTTTAACGGTTACACGGAAGAGACTTAAACCAAATAATCAACTACTTCACGGTAGCTCTCAAAAATTGCTTTTCAAGATGAGCCGTACTTCGTAGAGACATAAATGGCAAGTGTTAAATCTTTAATTCGATTTGGGAACCAACAAGTTCACCAGAATTGATTATGATAATACCTTCGTTGAGAGTATTATATTTTGGTATTTTTACCAATTGGTGAGTTTTTATTTCATAAATAAAAAAAGGAAGATTTTTTATTTTAAATTTTGATTTTGTTCTTATATTTTTTCTTTTACTTAACAAATAAGTAAAGGAAAATATTTTTTTACTTTTTATATTTTATGATTTTTTTTGAATTTTTGAATTATAAAACAAGAATGAAACTTTCAAGGGCGAAAGGATCTTCAAACCAAATAAACTGAAAACGAAGGAATCTTAAACACTAGTCCCCGACAGCGGCGCCAAAAACTTGGTGTTTAGTTTTATATACCCAAAATATATATAAAATATAATACTTCAAAGAGCAATTAAGAAAATTCCCTAAGGAAAATTCACTCTCAAAAATATATATAATATAATATATAATACGTATATTTAACCGGGAAATATGATCACACCGTTCGTTTCCCCCCAACGACTATGAAAATTATAAACCTCGTTTAGGCTTGAATTCTGATTTGAATGAATGCAAAGATATTTTTTATGATTTATAACTACCAAATAAAAGCAACAATTAAAATTGAACAATTAAAGGCAATTAAACAATTAAACAAATACGGGAAACAAATAAAACACGACGATTAAGCAAATAGACTAGAATTAAACCCTAAGATTGCAAACTAATTTTCTACACCTAAATTAGGATAAAAGAAAATTTTAAGAAAAAAAAAATTTAGATTATTTTTGAATTTTTATCAATTAAAATGACTATTTAATACAAATTAATCCTAAAAATGAGGCAAAAAAAGAAAATAATTGAGATTATATTTTTCCTAAGTAAAATAAATAAAAAGTAAATTATAGAAAAAGGAATTACTATTTTTGGCTTTTTACATTAAAAGATATGATTTTTCTAAAATTTAAACTAATTAAAAACTTTTAAAAGTAATAAAAATATTAAAAAAATATAATCCTAAAATTTTTATAAAAATTAAACTAAATACAGAAATAATGCAAAAATAATAAGTAAAATAAAAGTCCCTAAATTTTTACTTAATATTAAAAACCTTAATTAAATAATTAAAAGCTAAACCCTCAAAAAAAAAAAAAAAAAAAAAAAAAAAGTTAAAATAAAAAAAAAAAAAAAAAAAATAAAAAAAAAAAAAAAAAAAAAAAAAAAAAATATTACTAATAAAACTAATTAACACTAATTAATTAATTAACTAAGGACTAATGGTGTTAATCCTTGAAGGACTATTAGTGCAATTACACTAACAGACAAAGGATCAACTAAGTTAACAAGCAAATATAAAAATTACAAAACCTACCCTTAAAACTAACCCATTTCAAACATAAGTCCATTTAGGCTTAAAAATAAGATGTTAAAATAAAAAGTGCTTATCAACAAAAACTAAAAGAGAGAAAAATTATTAAAATAATCTGGGAAACAACTTAAACAAAAGCCCACAATGGTCTGAAACTCACTAATAAGCTCTTATATCAGCTTATTTATAAGCTTTTCTTACAGAAAGTATGGTGTTTGGGCTTATTTTACTTAAAACACTATAATAGCTCATATTGAAGCTCAATTTTAGAAAAACAAAAGAATTCCTAGTTAGCTTATAATGTGTATTACCTAGAAATGAAAAGCTAATTTACTAGACCAATTTTAACCAACTGAAATATTAATGAGTGGGAATATGCTTAAAACACAGTGAAAAGACTTAAAAAGTTTAAAATTAAAATAACGCTCAAATGATCAAAAACGCTATTTCATAAGAAATTTTTGAAGATAACCTAACTATTAATCCCCTAATTACATCCTACTAATCAGATTTCTAATTAGACAACAACTCTTAAGCACTTTAAGAAGAACCTAAACTAAACTGCTTAATTTTTGTCTGTTTTGGTTTTTTCTGACTGTATTAGAAGGCAAATTAAGCTAGAAAATGTAAAATAAGCTAAGACTTAACTAAAGTGCAACTAGAAAAACTAAAATATAAAAAAAATTTGAGCCTCTATTCCTACATTTAACAACTTGAATTGAAGCTTAAATAACATCAGCTCTAACTGATTTAGTGCTGCTAATGCAATTGGTAAACCAAGCACATCACATGTGGCATGTTCACTCCTAAAGGTTACTACTACTTTTAAACACACTTATAGTAAGATGTGCAAACCAAGAAAAAGCTAATCTAAACACCTTGAAGGCATAGACCAATATTCACTATCTAAAAGAAAGGAAGAAAGTACCCATGGTGCTGAAAAGAATAACATAAGCCTAAACTTAATTGATATTTTTGTAAAACTAACCATTAAAATTGCTTTTCCAAATGATTATAAAGGTAAATGAAACTGACTCATGCTAAAAACAAGAGTATACTTTTTACTTTTAGAAGGTCAAAGTAACTAAAAATCCAAACACACCTTTCAAACTATTAGCAGTATTTGAGATAAAAGCTTTAAAATGAAAACTGAAATGATTAAAACTAATTGACTAGATGTTAAAAAGATTAATCCACCATATTAAACATGATTCAAGAAATGTTATAAAAACTCAACTATTTAATACTAGACGCAAAGATCAATACTATCTCCACTAATATTTGGTTTTTTAAGGCCTAAGACAGAAATGAGAATTTATTCTAAGATCTAACTAGACTAACACTAAAAATAGATATTTATAAAAGCAAAATAAGATTGAACTTTACTCATTAAAGAAACAAAAGAGCAATAAGCCACTATGAATAAGCAAATAAAGCAACTTAAGCAATTATTTAAAACTAGAATTTAAAGGAACAAGGAAATTTAAAGAGAACTTACAATTGGCCTCGCTAAACAAGGCTCAATGGCTCTTAGAGCTTTGCTACAAGCTCCCTAGCTTATAAATAAGCTAGGGTAAAGTCCATGAGAACCCTTCCCTTTTTGTCTCTCCTTCCGATTTTTTATGTTTTTTTTTAATAGCTACAATCCAAACACAGGTAATTTTGCTGATTTTAATGATTTAAGTAGATTAAAGTAGAATTAATAGCTCAATCACAAGCTATAGACCTCTGAGAGATCTTTTTTAAGAGCTTCTAAACTGTAGCATAACAATTTAGCTTTATGAGAACTTTATGAGTAAAGTAAAAGGAGATTGAGGAATAAACAAATGATAATTTATTAATAAAAACGATTACACTATTAATTTGAGAGTACAATTTAACTAAAACGGAATATGGAAATTTTAAAAGTTACATAACAAAAGATCAAGCTAAAAACTAAAAGCTCAAAAACTAGAACAAAGAAGGTCCCTCTTGTGTGAAGTGTTAGGCCTTTTATTGGCGAAGAGAATTATTCTAGTTCCAAACTTGTTGCCTCATAGCCTTAAGCAATCATCACCCGTTCATTCCATTAAACATTAGGAAACATAAATAAAGAGCCGTTGGATCACAATTAGTCACACGTATTGCCAAGCTGGCTAACCTTAATGTGACACCTTTTGTGCTTACTTATTTGAGAGCTAGGTAGTTGTAAAACCAATCTATAATTTGGGGCTTCCTTCCTGCCAACGTGTCCATGCTAGCTTAAGTGAGCTAATTAGGTCCTAGATAATACGGTTGTTGTCCTTGCCATTTGTGAAGTAGAGCTTCTGAATTGACCAATTAAGCCCTTAATTTGGATTTGCCCTCTCTTTTATCCAAGGTTAAAGCAGGAGGGAACGACTGATAGTAACTACTTCTCTCGCCTTTAAACCTGTAAATGTTAAATATCATATTTGGAAACTATGGCGTATTGAAAAAACTAGACCTCCTCTTTGTTTTCACAATATGTAGTGAAAGAATAAGTTTTCAAAAATGGCAGATTGGCCCTTGTGGTTTATATTGAAAAGATAATGTGACTTTAAGGATTGGGCTTGTTGGCTATTGGGATCTGATAGGGTTTTTTAAGTTTTTTAAGGCCCTTTAATGATCCTAGGGCCCCAACAATATGAGGGACCATTAATGAACATATATGGAAAGTTGTAGGGTGAATGGAAATTTTGGGTCTTGTTGACTTTTGTTGACCATGATTTGACCATTTTGACTGAGGGCTTGACATTTCTGGCTTCGGCTTTGAATCTTTGGCTTCTTTTTGTACTCTTTCGTGATGTCACTTGTCCGGCTTGCCCGTATTTTACTATATTCTTATGATTTTTGATATATACGTACCTGCACACACAAAACTCCACATACAAAGCATATTTTTGCCATTTTTTGGTCTGTTATGGGGTTTATTTGGTTATTTTTAGGTATTAAACGGATATGTGTATAATTACCCTTATCAACGAGGTTCTGAGTTATGAAGTCTCGGTAAGCACTGAAGGGGTTGAAGAATTAAAAAGAATTTTAAGGATAAAGGGTGAAAAGAAAGAAGCCCTCCATACACTTAGGGAGAAACTGGGTCAATACATAAATTGTCAGAAACACTAGAGGTGTGTCCTGACATTGAAGACTATCAAAGGTCCCAGTGACGCTATGCATAACCCTCCTAGCCCACTCAGGTCTCCCCCCCCCCCCCTCAAACCAGACTCTTGTTTCATTCTCACAGAGATTTACACGCATTTCCTATCAACTTTATTCACTCGAGTTAGTTGATATTTAAAGGTGTGCAGTCTGCTCCCAGCCTCCGAACCACTAAAACAACAGTGCAACTATGAGTCGTAGAGCCCAATGAGAACAATCCATAAATCTCATTAGGACACTTGTCAAATTAAAGCTGCAAGTCACACAATGTGAATAACAAGATATACATTAAGATTCCTACACTGTATCCTCGGTGATTTTGCCAGAACACCGATGATATAATCCCAGTGAAGATAGAAATCCTGCTTGAGCCAACATCAAACAAGCTCGATAATAAGGTAACTTATTTGATTCATATAATTAAACTTGAGACAACTGAGGAAGAAATGATTGTGCGAATTCTATAAAGATTAAACTTTTTCCAAGAACATGGATCAACTGTTGCTAATGAATTTTTGAAATGATTAACACTCTCGATGTGTCACAAAAACACTTTAGCAAGTGATACATCGATTAATTTTCAAATCGATTTTTCTATTAAATCGGTGAGACTTCGTCTCGCTGGTTCACTCATACTGTGTTGTCTGGTTTAAGACGCTCCAGTAATGAGAACGGCTAGTGTAGCTGCAAAACCCTGTCAAGGAGATTCTTTGGAATTCTACCTGATCACAGGCAGTATTTATACTGAATTAATGGTGAAGCGTGTGGTTGAATTACAACCATATTCTATGAGTGATACAAAGACACTCTCGCCATATGCTGTTGATTATCACTAACCTAAACAAGCAGGTACACCCGATGCTTACGCAACTGATTCCCGACTAGTCAAGATTCATAACGCACATGCTCATACTCGACCGACAATATAAAGACATCATGAAAGCTCAAGTACATGTTTCAAGACTTCCTCTACACTTATACTGTACGTCTAACTTGAATGAGAAGAATAGTATTAAAGTCAAAAGAATTCAAAGAAGTTTCCGCACTCAGATACCGAACGTCTAACTTCGAAGTGACTAATTGTTAAAGTTAAACAATTTTCAAGAAAGATGCAACATTAAAGATTTTACGAGTCAACAAATCAAGAAAAGGGTATGAGCATGTTCGTCTAGAAGACACAAGAACACATGGTTGCAACATTTACAAGATGTCGTAACTGAGATTATTCTTTGTTGATGATTTCAAGTGTTTCAAGATCACATCAAGACAGCTAAGAACAAGCTCCAGACCTAAAGACCAAATGATACACTACTCCCAACCATAAAATTAAAGAATGCAGATAAATGAGCATCAAGACTAAAGTAAAAGCATAGTATGCTAAGTTTTAATTTTTTGTAAAATGGAGTGACCTCCCTTAGGGGGAGATTGTTAAGAATACAAAATTCCTAGGAAAGTGTCAGTCGCTTCCATAGATAATGTGTCGTTAGCTCCGTTAGTAAGTTTTGGAAACTACATAGATAGTTAGCAAAGGCCCATGGATAAAACCCATGAAGCCAAGCCCACTTGTTCCATTGTAAGTATAAAAACACCGTCTCCCTGCCTTTGAGAGGTTGGGTTGGTTTTGCCAGCATTTTTTCACACATAATACAAAGTTAATCTCTTATATGTTTACTTTCTTCTCTAAGTGTTCAACCAACCCACTCGTCTCTCTACCCATACATCTAGTTATTTATTAGATTAGTCATCAATCTTTATAATATTAAAGTTCATAGATGCGGAAGGTTTTAATCAATAGTGTAATATACTTGATCTGATAAACACTAATGTCATTTAATGTGCAAATAAATATCTATGACAAAATATTGTCCCTTATGAGTCTTCTTTAAAGATAAAACTCAATTCAAACCTATCATCAACCCGATATGGGTTAAAGATAAACAATTCCAAGAATATGATTATCTATTTATTGACAAGCATCTTTTTCATTCATATGTCTTTGAGTTATTCATTAAAACTAAGATCTAAATAATGCATCTCCATGTTTAGCATGAACATCATGATCCTCTAACCTTATCCTCACCATTGATATGAGAAAACATATCATGAGGGTATCCTATTGCGGAAACTATGAATAGGGTAAACAGTCATTATAAGGTCTAACATTTTCATGTTTTGCCTTAGTATGACTTTCGCTAGTGCGTTTAGAAGGTTTATGTATTTGAAGTAAAGCAAGACCTACATAACTCCCACTCGCTTTAACAAAGTAAGATGCCTACTCGCTTCTTGTATATTTGAGACTATTATCAAATAACTCAGCATTAACGAGCAACAGAAACTTTGTTCTCATGTGGGTTGTAGAAATGGTATCATATCGTTTCCTTTGGGTATCCACCAAAATACATTTAATAGTTTTAGGCATTTGTCAATAATAATCTCTAAGAGATTTTTATCAAATTTTGAACTTCAATCAATACACAATGAGATTCGTCTCATATTATTACTAGAATAATGTCTTAATTAACCTTCTAGGTTGGAGTCTTATTGGGTATATCCACAATATACTCAAATATCTAACCTTGATTTCTTTAGGAGTTAAATAAGTTAAGGTTATCATGAATCAAAATAATATATAGTTTGATTACCCTTGTTGGACATACCATAAAACTATGATATTCCAATAAGATTGATCTTATACTTTATGGCTTTTCCTATTATACCACTTAATTTAAAACTAATGGTATTAATAGTATACTAAGCCAATTGGCATCCTCTTTATAAGTCTTTGAGATCAAGAGTCCAACGACTAATGTGTAATGTTCTAACTAATTAGACATAAACCACCAAACAATTACAATCGTTATAAGTCTTTTGACCAAGCAATGTCTCATGACATGTCTTTAAAAATAGACATAACAAGATCTAACTTTTACTTTACGTTATAAGTCTTTTCACAAGTAAAGGACTTAATGTATATGTCTTTGATATGAAGACATAACAACTATTAAACTAAAGTAAATCAATAGTAATTTCAAGTTAATTTCTATAACTCCATGTTTATTATTTCCAAGAAAACAAACCAAGTAGCTTATTTTAATCTTGACAAATCTCATAATAGGCTAATACATTAAATGTGTAGGATTCCTAGTACGTAATAGTTTTCTTACTTTGCAGTCAAGAAAAACTATTAGTCATATTGTTCTAAGTTGTTCCTTGCACACAATAAAGATTTCTCCCACTTGTGCATGGTACAACTTCTTTGCATAAAACAATACCACACTAGTTAGTTTGTTTGTATCGACAATATGTGGCAGTGTCAAGCTCATAGTTATGTATAAAAACTCCATCTATTAATAAGGAATTGTGCATAACTATCAAAGATAACATACGGTGATTCTTACTAAATGAAGATGTTTCACACTTGGAAAGTAATTTATTATTTCAAGCCAAGCCAGAAATAAAGTAGGATGCTTATGAGAAAACAACTCATAACTCCTACTAAATTTGACAACATTGCAAGTTTGTCATTTTTGTTTATAAAATGCAATACTCTCACTCGATCTGACAACATTGTGAGTGTTCCTTCACTAGTGAAAGTAATTTGCAATTTATCTTTCCATTTATTGAATATCTACACATTATTGCTAATGTGAGTCACATGGTCTAGTAAGCAAGTACTTAGATATTCAAGGAAGTATGTTCAAGTTCTAACTATCTCAGCTATTCTATTAACTTGAAAGGGCATGCAATTCCTCCTTTATCCGCTCTTTACACCTAGGGTGTGTAGCGTCTCTTACTGGTTTTATGGAAACAGCTATAGACACGAGATATCTAGTTATTGCCTTTTCCATTATTGTGGTTATTTTTCCGTGTTCTAATCAAACCTCATAACTATGTCTTGTTTACAACAAGATATTTTAATCTTGGTAGCTATGGACACAAGTTCTCTAGTTAACCAAGTTTCTTATTATGATTCAAAGATTTCAAAATTGAATAAGGATATTGAAGCAATCCTAAAAGAATAAGAAGTCCAATTCACATAACATGTAAGTTTGGTATGAGTTCAAATAGAATTTAGGATAATTC
Organism: Tanacetum coccineum; assembly: GCA_026074375.1. Lineage (NCBI taxonomy): Eukaryota > Viridiplantae > Streptophyta > Magnoliopsida > Asterales > Asteraceae > Tanacetum > Tanacetum coccineum. The sequence goes on from BQNB010003627.1 coordinate 99,228, forward strand.
TTTCATTCCTATTACAACTTTTTTCTACAAGTAAAAAGTATAGGAAATAGTCTTATTTTCCCAAGAAAAATAAACACAGTTTGTCTTCCACAAGTAAAAGCAAACCCGTTTACGGTATACGTTGCATAAATACATTAAAAGAACTTGCAAAGTTCATTTTCAGTATTTTTGATAATTCATCCCTTAAAAATTAACTACCCATGTTTATATAAATAAACAATTAATTTTACAAGGGTCTAAGATCCAACTTGACGTTATACCATTAATGCAGTTGATCTGCTAGAAATGGTATAACTCAAAAAGGTAATATGCAGGAGATAATTGCCAACATGTGCAACTCTTAGCCATTATGGGGCACAAGGCAATATAATCCAGAATTATAATGTCAAGTAGCATGTTTAACCCCATCGTATGCCTCGAGTCGAAGGTCTGACCAACCATACTCGATAAGGCATCCAATACAAAATCAGTAATTATACAGTCTCAGGTCTGACCATACGATTGTTGTATTACCTTGTTTTGCAAATTCACCTAAGACTATCTTAGAGTAAAAATAAAAACTCAAGTGATTTCATACTTGGATGGAAAATGACTTAATTTTAAGAGTATAAATATTTTGATAAAAACAAGGTTACCAAAATGTGTATAAGGAAGCATGCATACAACCTTATAACACTAGTTATTTTAAAACATTTCCAATTTTGTTTTAAAAACTTTCTATAAATAGAAATCCTATAATTTTATAAACCACATGCCATTTATAAAATTAGGGTTGCCATGTTTACAATATTTACATGTATAAGTGATCTTACTACGGATAGAACTTTTCTTATTCTTGCATTGTTCCATTGCGGGTTCCCTTGCAGAAACCACTAAACCCATGCGTTATAGAACTTTGCAAGAAATAAAAAAAATTACGTATATAGTCCATGATTTAGCAAAGTGTACGTATCAATATACACACAATAAGCATTTTAATCATGTACTTTTAGTCTAAATTAATTTTGAAAATCATTTTTGCATAATTATATATGTAATAAAACGCCACAATATATATAAAAACATGCAAAACATATTTACCAAATTAATCACACTAAACAAAATCATTTACGTAATTAAAACAATAATTCAACAAAAGTCTTCTCATCTTGTGCAATTAACCAATTAATTCATGTAATGATTTCATGCATACCATACTAAACAAGCATGCATAAAATATATTTAACTTAATAACCATGGTTTACATGCACGTAATTCATGGTTGATAATTTATAAGCAATAAATAAGCTACAATATATTCAAATCGCAAATTATAAAACATGCATTTATAATAAGCGAAACAAATCTTTCTAAAATATAATCATATTTTATTTCTTATTTTATGTGATTTTAGGATAAAATATTTCACTAAATAATATCCTAAAATAGGTTTTCACATAAAAGGAAAGAAATATTCATAAATATGCATTTATATTTTAGCCGAATCTTTCAAAATACATACCATATTTATATTTTTAGATTTTATGTGTTTTATATTAGTAATTATTTCACTAAATAAATTCATAAAATAAATTACACATAAATAGAAAGAAAATATCATAAAATATGCGTATTTTAGGTATTTTACCATTTTTTATATAATTATAACGCTATATGAACGGCTCGTGATGCCAGTGTTGGAAATCGTTATCTAAATAACCTAATATTACATGAATATTAAATGAGCTACGCAGCGGAATAAAACTCATATAACACTTATAATTAACATAAAACATAAACAGAGATCATACCGAATAGTAACCAAGCTACGTGAAGAACCGGAGACTTCTTCGATTACACGCATGTGTGTAATACATGCGTAACCGAAACCCTTTGAGTTAGTAAAGTAAGTAACCTCTACGCGTATCGTACACTACACGTCGACCAATACCACCCGAATGCTAGTTCCACGAACCAACGCTCAAGAATACGTCAAGTAGTCGAGCTCAAACACCTTTCCCATAGGGGGTGTTTATCTCGTCGACTACAAGGATAGGAGACGAGAAGGGATGGGAATTATGAGCTAGGGGATCCGCTATCTATAAAGAAATAGAGCCTTATAGTTTACCTATCCCACCGATGTGGGATAAACTCCTTTTCCCTTTCTTTTACCCTAGGTCTGTAACAACCTCCAAAATCAGGTAGCAGCGGAATAGTAACATTGGGGTGCCTACTTCAAGGTACAACAAAACAAGATTAGGAAAATGGACCAAGAATGGACGTTTAAAGACAATATTTCATTTATACAAAGATACCAGAGTTAATTACATTAGTCCCATAAGTTTTTGATTGTCATAAACATCCAACATACATATAAACAAAACACTCAAAGAAGACTATTAAGTTGTTTTATGAAAGACAAAAGTTGTCATATAATTTCAGATAAAATAAAACCACAATAATCTTCTCATTGAACTGCCACGGCTCCCCATCATCTTTCATACCCTATGACCGGTGAAATGTACAACACAAAAAGTCAACACATAGTTGAGTGAAACACATAGTCTTAATGGTAAATTGGTGCGGATCCAACAAGGATCGATGTAATAAAAAGAACTCTAAAACACATTTAGTAGTCCAAAAACTTTATTATTAGCACACTAAGCTCATATCCCGAAGCTCTTAACTAGTCATTGTCCCCAAATGTATAGACGCTTAACCAACAACTAAAAGATTCCTCAATGTTAAATGCAACCATGGTAACTTGTGACAAAATTCCAGTGGGGATTGGTCAGTCCTCCGATAGATCTCATCCACGAACACTCGGCTCTCACTAAACTTAAAAACATCACAATAGCAATTGACGGTTCATGATGATAGTAGCGCGGACTTAATTGGCAATAGTGGTAACTTAGGCATAATACACACAGTCAGAAATTTGATAGCATAACAGATTAAAACACACTTTGAAAAACACTTACAGAAAAACACTTCTTCCGATAGTAAAATAAGCAATGTAAATCACCCACCCCTTAGAGTTTGTCATACACATTAAGTAGTTAAAAAGGGGGCTATGCAACTCAACCTTGAGTACTGATAGTCCAATAACACGATAAAAAAGTTTACGCAAAACGTTTGATGCATAACCTATTAAATTACAGGTCGAACTAAGTACCGAGTACTTCAATTTATAACATTTCCAATATTTATCTTATAGTAGACTTACTCGTGCTATCGTTCCCAGGAGCGCTATCAAAATTAAAGAGTTCCTCGACATGACGATCGAGAGAGTATAGATATCTTCTTAACATTGGTACAATCGCAACAAACAATCAGTCGATACCCCATCCGACAAGGCCTCATTATGAACTCCCTAGTAATATAGCACTTTGAATAACCACTTCAATATCTCATAACACATAATCCACCGACTAATCGTTTTAGTAAAATAATATTTATAAAGTGAAAACTTTAACTAAATAAAATCTTTTCCGAAAAATGACCTAATTTGTCGGTTATTTAAAGAAGACCCGTTGCCGCGCGTTTTCTCTTACGTCCACCCGTCTTCGTATAAGATACCGAATCAAAATATTAACATTTTTAAGTTCATTAAGATTCTGCGATGAATAGTAAAATTACTGTTTCACGACAGCTCGTTTGTCGTTTTAAAAGGTTTTTAATTAGCGTAAACTTGTCTAACTCGTAATAACCTTATTCGTTTGAATCCCGATTTTAGTGATTACTTACAGAGTACGATCTCGTAATTAAAAACGTTATATCATATTTTAGAGTGTTTTTAAAATGAAATTTGCTTCGTAATGAATAGTAATCTTTTATTATAAAAATAGATTTTTATAAAAGTATTTATAGTCGAACACCTCACTTTTACAACGTATCTTATCATTTCGTTATAGATCGGTTTTTTTCGAGTTTCTTATCATTATGGAAATCGTCATGAGAGGCGTTTATTTTTATAAAATATCATCTACCTACTGTCCCTAAGTTCCGAATAAACAGCCCATAGTATTTTTAGTGTATAACTTTATAAAAACCTTGTTTTCTTATGTATTATAACTTTAGTAGTTTACTATAAAAACTCTTAAAAACACATATTGACAATGTGCGTTAACTTATAATTAAAGTCCAATAATCATCCCTATCTCCCCTGTAGAATCATTGTAACAACACGTTTACCCTTTTAAATTCAATTACTATTCACATGTGAAATTACAAAACTTTATAAAACCCTAATTTAAACCTAGACATGCTTATACTTAATCCATATGTTAACACACTATTTAATTTACTTTTCTCATGATATATAGGAGCCATAATGACAAAACACAAATAAGTGCATATAATCTAAAAACATAAATATAATAACTCATTTTACATATTAGAAAGTCCTTATGCACATGATTATGGCTATATTACAACATGTAACACATAAAATCATAAGAATAAAAGTATAAAGGAATTAGGAAAACCTTATATGATGAAGAGACGAGACTAGAGTTTTAAACCCAGTGTTTAGATTCAAATTCAAGCTTTCAAGCTTATAAACCCTAGAGATGAGGTTTCCAAACCCTAATGCTTCAATAACTTCTTAAAATCCCTTCAAAGCTTAGCCAACCCAGAAACATCTAGCATACTTAAGGTATGTTGTGTAAATGCTTGTAGTAATCTAGAAATCAAAGTTACTGCAGATCTTCTGTTTAAAGGCTATATTCCCGAGGGTTAAGGGCAATTGTAAAAGAGACACGAAAGAAAAAACAGAATTTTGTTTAAATCATGAAAGAAGTATAGTAAACTTTCAAACTCATGCATGCTATGCCTTATTTATAGTAAAAATATCTCCTTAACTTAACCATGGTTACTTTCTAACTCTAGCTCATGGTTAACTAATCAAGTTGATAAAAGGTGTAAGAGTTTAATTCTTAAATATCTTTAAAATATCTAGATATTATGTATACATGGAAAGTCTTGGTGTTATCCACCAAAAATTCGGCATAATGTATATATATGTGATGTGTATAGTTTTGTATTTGGTATTGGTATAATCGTGGGTATTCGACTACTAGGCGTAGTTAGGTATTAAGAACTTCCGGTATAGCCTAAACCATTTTATTACGAATACGTAAGCATTATTACCGTAGCCAAATAAAATAAAGATGAACAAAAGGTTATTAATTATCCTCATAATAATCATATAACACTAGCTTGATGTATACATTTAATATTGTTAATACCCGTTTACACTTGACATGTCATTTTCGGTCTACGCGATTTAGCTTAACGATTAAAATTAAAAGTGAACGCGTACGAGAAAAAAATAAATAGTTAAATTAAATAGTATTGTAAATGACCTGAAAATACGGAATGTTACAAGGTCGGTCGAAATCTCATTCAAACAACCCTTTGGATTGCCTTTTTGACTTTTCTAATTATTATGTATAATTACATTTAATTACACATCAATTAAAAATCCTTATAGTTAATTATTCGTAACCGAACTAATGAACGACCGTTAGTATTCTATCGTTGGAATATTAATATACATAATAAATATACACTTATATTATTATATACATCATTTGAGTATTAATACATATATAATAAATATACGTTTATATTATTATATATATACCAATAGAGTGATATTTATGTGTATACGTGCCCGTAGGCTCACGTATTTCTAGCCGTATAAACATCCGTATGACATGAGAACAAACCAACATACTCGTCACAACCAAGCTCGTTCCCATTTAGCCACCGTTACTACGTCTCACAAACCCAAATGGGTGGTTCGTCATCACAACGACGTACAGATCCACCCATGTCTCCGATTCATTCATTTTCAGTCGAAGAAATTTACACGCCTCAATTATCGGACTCTTTTCATGAAAACACTGGTTATTGGTAATGTAACCCTTGCCCTTTTGTGAGATTTGAATGTTCTAATTTAGTCCTTTGGCTTTTTGACTGTTGTCAGTTTCATTAGAACTTGTACCGTGTTGACGGTGGTGAATTAGTGTGATTGAGGTATTCTATGTTTGTATTGTGTATAATAATCCTTTTTAGAGGGTTTTATTATGTTGATTACGTTCCGGGAGGTTTGTCTCGTGAATAGCTTGAAATGCCAAAAACGAGTCCCAACACGTCCGTTAATGTTCAAAACGAATTTTGGGAAGTTTAAATTGGAAATACGTCGTGTGAATAATCGAGATTCATGGAAAAGTATTTTTAAGTCTAATAAAAATTCTAAGAAACTTCGGGTAATATTTTAAAGTCGAAAACGTTAAGTTTTAAGGAAAACCAACACAAAACGAAGATTCTCGAGACCCCTAGGATTCTATGACCGGTCAAGACAAATAGGGGAACAAGATTGCTAGTTTTTAGCTAGTGTGTCCCATGACTAGTACATATGATTTGTCTTTGCTCATTACACACTTGGTGCATGAATTTGAAATCATTTTTTTCTCTTTTGCTCTTAGGGTTCGTCCGATCTAAAACACACACACATACACTAAAATTTTTGCAACTTGATCAAAAACATGAAGACATAGAGGTTTTGGGTTGATTCTAGTGTTCGGGTTATTGTTTAAACTACGTTTGGGTAGTCGGTTCGCGTTCTTTCTCGCTTCTTAAAACCCTCTTTGTAAGTGTTATAAATTTTTATTTAACTTGTACTTTTGAGTGTTTAATGATGCATAGAAGCTAGTTGTACGGTGCGTTTGTTAAAAATCGATCATGAAAAATTTACAAAAACGTAATAAGGTTGCGTGTATGGATTGAACTCAAAGGAAATGGGGTTAAGGTTTTGTAGTTTTATTGTCGTGGTTGTGATGGTTGAAAAACATTTATTTGTCATTTAGCTTATTTTGGTTAGTGACTTATTTGGCTTATAATTGAGAACTTTTGGACTTATTATGAGCTTATAAGCTCTTGGCAAATGGGAGGAGTACAAGGAAAATGTTTTTGGTTATTTACCTCGTATGTCGTATTTTTGTAGACTATTTGGTAGCTTATGGTGATAACCGAATATACTACGTAGCTTAATAGCTTATTAGAAAGCTTATTATGGATGTTTAGGGCTTATAAAGCTCATGGCCCAATAAGCCCAATAAGCCGTGGCTTATTGTAGGCTTATTGTGGTTCGGATTATTTTGTTAGCTATTGTTTGGGGTTATTTATACTCATGGGCTTTGGTATTGGGCCTAAAACATACTTATGTATACGAATATCTTAATGGATAAGGCCCAATAAGCGAAAACTAGTCGTTTTATGAGTTTTAACGAACTTTTGGAAATTTGAGCATACTTATGAAATGATATTGAAAGTTGTTTTGGGAAAAATATGCTTTGATGAACGTTGCGAGAAATGATTTTGGTATTTTGACGAAAAAGGGTGAAATTGTAAAAAAATGTTTGAAATTAAGGTTTAAAACCTTGGAAAATGTTGTATAAGCGAACGGGTCATGTCGAAATTTCATAAAAAGTCTACACTTAGAATTTTTACTCAAAACGTGATTTTACGATAAATTAATAAAATATTATTATTTTAATACGTCGACTAAAAGACGAAAAATATATTTTTACGAAACTTTCCTAAATTGTTTAACATAAATAAACGTTTCATTACTTATAATCTAAATGATTAATTAATGATAACTAAGAGTACCGAATGGATTTACCGTAGTATATTATTAAGTGTTTATTATAAGAATTTTCTTACATTACTCTACTATTATATTAAATGGTATAAGTATATATATTATACTAAGGTAATGAGTTGGAAGTATGTTATCTTTTGAAACTAAGTCGTCGCATCTGACCTCTATGCATCAAACCTGAAAACTGTTTTGGAATTAAATGTCTAAGTGAAACATTAATTGCACTAGGTCGTGTTCGGACGTCGTTGCATTGGCTTGTGTGATATTGAGTTTGCTACTAGACACCTTTGCTTGAGGTGAGTTCTCATAGCCCTATTTTTCATGTCTTTTTGGTTGGGGGAAAATGATACTCAAAACTGTTTAGAAAGTGTTTTCTTACTGTGCGAAACATGGTTTTGTTTTTGGGACATTGTTATGTGCTTATGACTGCTATATGAATGACATGTGTTTCGATTGTACTTGCGTGCATTGAGATGCATGGCAAAGTATGTGATTAGCATGGATTTGCTATGTTTGTGATGGTCTTGCCCTATGGATAGCCCCAAGCTGGTAGGTTTTAGGTGCGGGTGACCTCGGAGTTGCGACTCCAAGAGCATTTGGAATATGCTGGTGTGATGACTAGCACGGGGATGCTATCTCATAGGATTTAGAATGTACACATGTATTCACTGTCATATTGCACAATTGTCCACTACTTAAAATTTTACCACAACAGCTGGGTTGAAATCAAACCTGCGAGCTCACCAACATTTTTGTTGACCTTTTCGAGTATCATTTTCAGGTGAAGTTAATGATCAGTAAGGTTGTAACGTGAGCTAGCAGACTTTAAGAGTATCCTGTATGGATCATGTATTGATAGGTCTTGCATTTGGTGTTTGTTTAGAACTTAGTACTTTGAGGTTTTGGTTCAAGACTAGTATGGACCCTTGCGTAGGCTTTTGGTTGTAATAATTGGTGACTATTTGATGTGTTCTTTTTGGGACTTCACTTAAATCTGTATTTGGGGTTGAAGGTCATCATGACACTTTTCATTAATGCATTTTAGCTTTCTCTATTTTGTATCTTGTGTTATGATTTGTCATTCTTCGTCGCATACCCGTGTTTCCGCCTATGTCGGGGTGTGACAGGTAAGAACCCAATCGTGAAGAATCTCCCGTTGAAGCAGTCGCGACCTCACCACCGAAGACGAAGAAGCCGACTAGAGCACGCCAAAAAAAGGATGATTCAAAGCGATGATGCACCCCGGTAGACTGCGTGGACACATGAGGAAGAAATTGTGTTGGCTAAAGGTTAGATTGATGTTTCCGAAAATAGCAGGTTTGGTAACTCAAGGAAGGAAGCTGGATTTTGGTGTGCGGTTTTGGCATACATGGAGAGCAAAACAAAACAGTACGGTCGTCGAACATACGATATGGTGTGCGGGAAATGAAAGACAGTGCGCCCGGCCGTGGTTCGGTTTTGTGGAGTGTACGATAACGTCATGCGTATGTCGCAGGAGAGTGAACCCTCCGAAGAAGATTACATTAATAGGGCACTTATGGACTATCAAGCTGAAACCGGAAACATGTTTAAATATCGTCATTGTTGGGAGATTTTAGAAAATAGTCCGAAATGGATGACAAGTGAACTTCCAAAATTTTCAGAGTCTGAAGGAGGTAGCAAGAGACACAAGTCATCTGGTTCTAGTTCGTTCAACATAGAGTCTAGGGAAGCTAGTATTAATCTGAATACTAATGCTGGCAACAACGATGAAGATGAGGTGCAGGAAATTCGACGACCAATGGGTAGGGACAAAGCGAGAGATGCTGCGAAAAAGAAAGGGTCGAGAGCATCGGGATCGTCAAGTATGAATGACGAAGCATTGGCTAGGTTGATGGTAACCGAGATGGCAGCTCAGGAGAAAGAGCAACGCGATGCATTTATAGAGATCAAAATGAACGATGTGAAATGTTGTGAACGAGAGGTTGCAGCTCAGGAGTATCGACAACGCCAAGAAGACATAAGGCTCTATCTTCACCCATACGATCACTTGATCGGGGAGCAGCGGATGACAATGGATGAAGCAAGGGCGAAGATCAAGGCGAAGTATAATTGCCATATTAGTTTACGTTTTTATTTAGTACGTTTCAGTTTTTATTTATCTATGTATCGCATCGTTTTTATTTATCTATGTATCGTTTAAGTTTTTAATTTAGTTTACGTTTTTATTAATTTCGTACGTTTACGTTAATATTTACGTTTTTAGTTTATAAATAAAAGTATTTAAAATAAAGAAAATGGTGACGAAAGATGAGTTTCAAAGTTGCCATTACGGTTAATGTGGCGCTGAGATGAAATTTGAGTTTTCCACCACTATATCATCCGAACTTAATAAAACATTTGATTTTTTTTAAAGGTTAGAATACAATGACTAATAAAGTACTATTATATCAGCCTAAATTTACTTTTGAAAACAAACCTTTTGAATTGATGTCATGCGTAGGTTTCATAATTTAAACATAGATCATTACACTCATAAGGATATTCTTTATAATCTTCTTTCCAAGAAAAAAGGATATTCTCTTTAATATGTGATTTCATGGAAGACATTTTTTAAGATCTAGATTGCTACGTCTAAAGTATTTGACAACGCAGACGTAACGTATTTTAATTAGTGGAATCTTGCTTCCATGTTTTTGACACACAAGGTCACAAACGCATGTTTGTCCGAACTTTATGTTTTAAACATGTTTGTCCAATTTGTCCACCCTGATCGCACGTTGCGACAGAATTAAGACAAATTTTTGAAAGATAATAACGTAAATTCAAATAATTTGACAGGGATTTGAAATCTTGTTTAATAATAGTTATATAACTTATATAAATAAATAGTTGAAAATCTAAAAAGTGTAAAAATATAAGGTTAAAAGCGAAAAATTGAAATACACTATTCATTAATATTCGTTTAGTTTGGCAATTGATTGATGATATGTTTTGGTATGAATGTTTGATACCACTCC
>BQNB010003628.1:0-113407 GCA_026074375.1 Tanacetum coccineum
TATTTGGCACTTTGAGTCCGTTTTTGGTTATTTTAGCTCGTTTTTAAAGGTAAAAGGTATGTGTAATTAAGCACATACCAACTACCTCCGAACCAAGGAAATTATTTGCCAGAAATCAGAAAGGATCTTAAAATTTGTGAAGCAAACAATGAAAAATCTTTAGTTAATGAGCCTCCCGAGGTTGAACTCAAGGACTTGCCACCTCATTTAGAATATGCATTTTTGGAAGGTAACGTCAAGTTGCCCGTCATAATTGCGAAAGATTTAAAGAATGAGGAAAAGGCCGCTCTGACCGAAGTTCTCTTGTCCCACATGCAAGCCATCGCTTAGAAACTTTCAGATATTAAGGGTATTGACCTAGAGTTTTGTACCCACAAAATTCTCATGGAAGAGGACTACGAACCGACGGTTCAGCATCAAAGGCGGTTAAATCCGAAAATCCATGACATCATCAAGAAAGAAGTTGAAAAACTTCTTTACGCCGGATCAATTTATCCGATCTCTGACAGTCCATGGGTAAGCCCGGTGCATTGTGTACCGAAGAAGGGTGGCATGACCGTCGTCAAAAATGATAAAAAAAATTATCTTATACCAACTCGATTGGTCACAGGGTGAAGAGTGTGCATTGACTATAGAAAGTTGAATGAGGCTACCCGAAAGGACCAATTTCCATTGCCCTTCATGGATCAGATGCTCGAAAGACTCGCGGGAAACCAATACTATTGTTTCCTCGATGGCTTTTCAGGGTATTTCATGTGAGTAATTTGTCGCTTTTTCTCTCATAAGATTTTAACCCGATTAATATACGTGCTACTTTTGGAAATTAAACTTAAATCAATAATTTTTATGTAGTATATAGCAAAAACTTTAGCCTTAGTTCAAATTTATACTTGAATTTTTCAAAAAGACGTTTTCCCTATATATATAAAAAAAATGATGAAAAATGCAAAAATATAATAAATATAAACTGTGGGTTGATAAAAGTTTGCTGTATCTTGCCGGCTCACAACCGATGTTACAGCCTTCTAAAGAAAGCCCATAGTAAGAATAATAATCCGAGACTGATAAAAGTTTGCTGTATCTTGCCGGCTCACAACCGATGTTGCAGCCTTCTAAAAGGTCGAGGGTTACAATTGCGTAAATGTTTAATATTAAATGTCACTTAATAAATAAAAGATCTATTTTTGTTAAATTCAAATATGCTTTTGATCTTTGTCTATTATATTTTATAAGCTATGTTTATACAGAAAACCTAAGAGTTCTTAAAACCTAAGGTCCGTGAGTCCCGATACTAGTCTTTGTGGGGTGTCAAAAGCCTGGTCACTTAACCGCAAGGTTGGGATGTGCCGAGACGAAAGTCGCTACATGGGATGATCTTGCCTTCAAACTCATTATTCTCGGGTGGAACGTGAAGCACAAAATTTTGCAAAACATTGATCCAATGTTGAAATTCAAAATAGCACATACACCTAAGATATAATAATTATCGAGAGTGAAAAGTTTACAAGTTGCAAATATGAGTAGTGTTAGCATCTTAACTCATAATTAGCGGTGATTTTGTTTTAAGCTTGGTTTAGAATTAGTGAAAACTCGGGGACGATGAATTTATCCATTTTGGGGCATTCTCGGATCGAAATGCATCTTGTTCTATGATCCCTAAAAGTTATGAAATAACGAAAGTCAAACGTTCTAGTTAGTTGCTTCACATGAAAACTACAAAAAAATGAGAAAAATGAAAAATACAAAAATATGTGTATATATTTAAAAAATGGTAAAGACGGGGCTTTTCGAAACTTTTGAGTCTTTAATTCCCTTGATAAACACTTAGCTACTTTTCGAGGATATTAGTCGAGGGGGATCGAGATTCTTAGTTTTCAAAGTGCTTACTTCATAGCATTGCGTGAGGACACGGCAATGTCTTAGTATGGGGGATTTTGGTATGCGTTTAATTACACATACCTTTCACCATTAAAATCGGACTTAAATGACCAAAAACGTACCAAAAATACATTGTATTTGTATGTTTTCACTTGTTTTGTGCAGGAAACAGATATCCGACAAAAGGACGAAAAATCAAGCAAAAACGGACAAAACCGAGCACGGAATGGAAAAGCGTGGAAAAGCCAAAGTCAAATCAAAGTCAAAGTCAACCCGGAAAAGTCAACGGTCAAAACCGGAGCCGACACCGAAGAATACTTAATGGGCCCACCCGTACCCATCTAATGGGCCGGATAAGCCCATTAGTATATTTAATGAAGACTTTAAAAAGCCCAAAGTCCAAATCTCATAAACCGGCCCAATGTTAAACAAAAAGCCCAAATGCAACTTAACCTTGTTAAGTCCTTTATCCCTTTATCCCTTAACCCTCGTTAGTCCTCATTGGACTAACTTTGCAAAGCCCCTTACAACCCTTGGGGGCTAATTCTGCCATCCCCCAAAGTTGAATCCTCCACAAGGACTTCACGAATAATTATACATTACACATTCAGGGACCAAAGTTGCCTTAACCCCAAACTTCACCCCTGTTATACACAACAAATTTTCCCGCCCAAACCAAACTCCACTATTCACGCTTCCCTGTCCCCCCTCCTCTACTACTGTTCACCTCCATCCAAAAATGTCACCTTCCTACTCACCCCACACCCACAAACCAACAAGGACACGTTGGCAATCCCACAAATGCTTATTGGACACGGAATGGGACAAATACATCAACGGGTATGATGAAAGAACTTGGGGACAAAGGCAAATTGATGGCTAAGATAAGCTTAGGGTTTCACTCTCACAACAAACACACTTGTGTTTCTGTCTCAGCAAAGAAACACAACTAGAAGAAGACAAAGATTGAAGAGAGGGCAAGCACTTAGTCGTTTTTGTATAAATAGGATGTCTTGTAAGCCATTTGGCATATATAATATATCTAGTTTCTTTTAACTTAGTTTTCACCTAGTTAGTTTTCCAAGCAAATTTAGTTCTTAATTTTCCTTGTAATGTTTTCAAGTTAATGAAATTTAAAAGTTTCTTAAAAGCTGTTTTAAGTTCTTCAAGTGTTCACTTATGTTTCATAAGCTAATATAAGCTCTCATTTAAGCTATTTTATAACCTACTTTTTACTTAGAAATATAAACAGTTAAGAAAATCTTAAAAGAAAGAAATTACCCTCAAAATACCACAGCTTAATATTTGGATGATAAGCCAAAAAGGGATGGGCTTATGGACTCTCACTAGCTTGTTTTATACAAGCCAGAGCTTGTAGAATCTTTTTATCACCCTTGTTTTGAGCAAAGGGTATTGTAAGTCCTTATTTACATTTTTGCTTATTTACTGTAGCAACTGCTTATTACTGCTTATTTATTGCTTATATTTGCTTATTTATGCTTTCTTATGATGTTTAGTGCTTATCTTGCTTAGTCTTTAGTTTAAAAGTGATTTGTACTAACTCTTAGTTAGTACTGGTAGTATATTTAGTTAGTACTGTTAGTTTATGAGTAGTACTGTTCGATTAAGATAGCTTATTTGATTAAGGTTTGTCTAGCTGCTTATTTTTGTGTTCTTCATGCATGTTTAAGTGTCTAATTTAAGTAGTGTAAGTGTTTAGTAGTTTGCTTTTCATTTTGTCACTTTTTGTGCTTATTCTGTGCTTATTCTGGCTTATTGTGAATTTCAAAATGATTTTTGATTGTTGGTATTTGTTCTTTTAAGTATAAGCTTAATCTATTTTAAGGTTAGAAGCCATAAGGATCTGTTTGATAGCTTATTTTTAAGCTAGAAAAGTCCCTTTTGGATTTTTGCTAGCAGTAGCAGTACTAACTCTTAGTTAGTACTGGTAGTGTATTTCGTTAGTACTGCTGAAGCATTTTTGCTTATTGAAGCTTATTAGCTTATTGTTTTTGCTTACTTAGGATTAGTTTAGCTTTTTAGGTTAGATTAAGCCCATTTCAGCTTATTGTTTTTAGTTTAGAGCTTATTTAAGCTTATTTGCCTTTTCAAAGTAATTTTAAGTGTTTATTAGTTTTTTAGCTTATTTGCCATTCTAGCTTAATCTAGTTGCTTATTTTTTATGCCTGAATGCTTATTAGGGGTAGTTAAATATCTGTTTTAGCTTATTTGCTTATTTCTTATTTCATTGTGTTTTATTAAGCCTAGCAGTTTTAAGTTAAAACTAGCAGTACTAACTTTTTAAGTTAGTACTGCTGAGTTTTATAGATCATTTCTGGCTTATTTGCTTGTTATCCCTAGTTTATTTTTGCTCTTAGTGCTTATTTAGGTAGGATAGATTAGCTGTTTTTGCTTCTTTTCATTTTTCATCAGCTTATTTAGCTTAAAAAGCCCTACCAGTTTAGCATTTTTAGCCCTTAGAGTAAAAAGCAATTCTGCCATCTTTTTGTGCTTATTTTCCTACTTATTTTTAGTTCTAAAATTTTTGTCTTTTTAAAAGTTGCTTAATTTTATTAGAAAGCCAAATCCAAATCTTTTTCCATTCAAACATAAATTGTCAAACCGACTCTCGACCTTCCAATTCGCTCCTCGTTGGGGATAAACGACCCGAGAATATCATATCTATACTACTCTCAGTTTCATTGATTTTGTGAATTTTGATCCTTTTATATATTTATATTTATTATATATTTATTTATATATAAAAAAGGTTGAATTTACACTTTGACCCAACAAGTTAAGAGAATCAAGAATAGTCATTCAAGTGAGCAAAGCTGTGGATGAAATAGTCACGAATGCGGTTGATTGGGCTATGCAAGCACCACTCAGGGAACGCTTCAGAGACCTGCCAGAAGCTGATATGAAAGAAATTCTTCACAACCGAATGTGGGAATCCAAATCCGACCAAACTCATGAAGATCACATGACGCTGTACGAGGCTTTGGAGAAGTCTATGGCCCGAGATAACAGTGACCAGCTCCTGTCTGACTTGGCTGAAGCAAGGAAAAAGAAGAAAAAAGAGACCAAGGCCTCACCTAAAACACCACATGCTCTCCACCTCATCCTCCACCTCCTCATCCACCACCATCGCAGTCCCTCTAGAACTAGGAGCCTTGGCGCTTCTGGATCTCTTTAATCACCACCTCCACCTCCACCACCTCTATCTAACAATCAGGTGGTCCAGTCTAACAGCACTGCTGTCCCAAGATCCTCAAAATGTGGCTGCTCAGCGAGAATATAACGGCTTGGACAACGAAACCAGGACCACCCAGACATAAGCGTCTATTCTTAACCATTATCCTGAAGAACTACAATGGATGACGATACGACTGCAGACGATACAAGCATACACAGCTATGGGAAGACGTTGGAGACGTGATCAATTCCGGACTGAAACTCGAGGCAGAGTTGGGAGAACGCCTCTCCTTGAAGACCGACTTGCTACACCTGAACCTGCCAATACTATCCTATTATCTTATCTGACCGTCCCAACGAACAACTGGGCCTCTGCTCTGAAGTTTACCTATACACCTCCACCAGAGAATTCACTACTTGCTCAGATCGGTGATATGGCAACATTTATGGACTGGTATTGCAAAAATCAAGGGATCTCTAAACTGACTCAAAAAGACCTAGAAGGCCCTGCATACGAAATTGTCAAAATCTTTCATCCCGACGTAGTCAATCTCCAGATCCAAATGGAAAAATGCACAAACATCTCAACCCGAATCAAGGAGTATTATGTTTGCCATACAGAAACGACTTAAGACTAGACAATCTTTCTGAATTTGGAAAGCTTTGTTGGTGGCAGGATAATGAGAAGGAGACTACCACTACTGAAGAAGAACCGAAATGAGGGGTATTTTCTTATATGTTGTTGTAATATGTAACATCCTAATGTTAGTGATTAAAATGAATCTTAGGCTTGTATATATAAGTATTCATATGTGATCCCATAATCGGCTTGTATAAAACCTGACACACTGTCCCCTAAATCTTCCTAACTAAATCAATTGAGACCCAATCTCAACGGATTTGAAATTTTTGCTCCAGGGAGAAAATGTGATTTTAATTATGAAATTCTGATAAAAATTGGCGATTTCTTACTCAAGTGGTAAGTCTCTCCTATATGGGTTAAACTCTTTCGAATATTGATGACACATGATTTGAGGGGAGCGAATGATATGAATGGCAATTGGGAATCCACCTAAGACCGGACCATAGTAATTACTTGTTCGAAGCTTATACGTATGGTAAAGGTCAGTACTAAACGATCTCCAACGAACCCGCCAGAGGCTGGAGGGATCTACCCCAGGACAATCCACTAGTTAGTGTAGAAGTCCTTAAGTTATGATTAAAAATAGGAGTAATGGGGGGGGGGGGGGGGGGGGGGGGGGGGGGGGGGGGGGGGGGGGGGGGGGGGGGGGGGGGGGGGGGGGGGGGGGGGGGGGGGGAGGAATAAGGAAAATGTCTACTGAAATGGAGCTAGTACTGGAACACACCCAACAGGCTTTAGTATAAGAAATCTCGGTAAGCACTGAAGGGGTTGAAGAATGAAAAAGAAATGCTAAGATAAAGGGTGAAAAGAAAGCACCCTCCTTAAACCTTAGGCAGAAACCGGGTCACTACATATGCTGTCAGAATCACATGGTTTATTGCTGACATTGAAGAAAAGTATCATGGAACCCAGTGATATGCTGCACAAACCTCCCTAGCCACTTCAAGACCCTCAAGGATTGTTGTTTATCCTTCTCACGGAGATCAAATACATTTTCTATCGTCACTCTTACGCCAGGATAGATGAATATTAAAAAGGAGGCAGACTGCTCAGCCTTAATGAAACAATCCGACTACTAAATACCAAAAATGCAACTATTGATCCTAGACCATGAGATCATCCATAAATCTCGTTAGGACACTAATACAAACTATGCTATGCTCATCACAAAGTGATACAAGTAAAGATCTTAAGTAGTCCTACTGCATTATCCTCGTGTATTGCCAGAACATCCAGAGTGTATAGCGAAAGTACTCACATAAATGAGAATTCCGTCTCTAGAGCCAACACAAACAAGCTCTGGTAGGTGACTTATGAGATCCATAATGGATCAAACTTGTAGTGACACTGGCAACGTGAATCCGGTCCAGATTATGAATTCGACGGTGGATGCATTTTTGATAAAAGCCTTAAAACTCTCAATGTGTACCAAAATCACTTTAACTAGGACACATCGATTGATTTTCAAATCAATTTATCTTCATCGGTGAAAAGTAACTTTACTGATTCACTCTTACCGTTCTATTTAGTACAATACTATTAGTGAGGTTAAGCCTGCTTTGAGGTGTCCGGAAAGAGGATACTAGCAAGTATATGATTCAAATGCAACTGCGTTCGATGATCAACACTTTAGAGCTTGAAACCCTGTCAAGAGGTTCTATAATGAAACTACCTGATCACAGGTATAGTAATTATTATACTGTCAAAACGTCCCTCACCAGAATCGGAAGTTAACGTAACCCGAACTCTGACGAATGACAAAGCAATATTTCTTCCACCAAGCTTAATTTTTACTGTTTATTTCGAGATTACAGAAAGATGAGATGCAGATTCCTCTTCTAGATAGTCATCACAACCCATGCTCACTCTTAATGTTTTCTAATCAAGACATCATGACAACTAAAATACCTACAACAAGCTTCCCACAACTCTATCATGATCCAGAAGAGTGTGAGTATGCGGGTCTGAAGTCACAACATCACATGAAGGCAATATTCCACAACAAGGATGATTAAGAGATTTATAGTGGATGGTGATCTCAAAGAAAGCTCAAAGATCACTCAAGTCCAAGGAACAAAGCTCAAAGATCACTACTTGATGTACAACGACAAATGTTGAAGAATCAAAGACACAAGCAAGAATCAAAGATGAAATACAAATATAATGCTGAGATTCCAATTTTTGTATTTCTGGTGACCTCCCTTAGGGGGAGATTGTTAGGATTATGAAAATCACATGTAAAAGACTCGGTCACTCCGTGTTATATCTAGCTAGTTAGTTCGTGTAGTCCTTAGTTTTAATCGTTTAGTTACCGAAACTAAACTTAGTTAGGGACCAGGTCTTACCCACTTGTTTAGCCACACAAATTCCCATTTAGGGGCACCCAGACACGGTATAAATACCAACCTTGCCAGCCATGGGAAGGGTTGGTTTCTTTTGAATAATACACACACTTAAAGTTTTTCTCTCACTAGACTAAGTCACTTTCTCTCCTATAGAAATTTTGGCCAACCCAACATCCTAAGCATGTATTGTGATATACCAATATACTACACATCTAGATCTTACTAAATCTCTCTAAATCCTTGTTCAATCAACTTGGTTAATCTTGTTTTAAATGTGATTCAAATCATCTATCCTTTCCTCATTTCTCAAGTGCAAGAGAGAACTTCGGTCATCTTTAAAACCGAAGTTATGAGTCCTAGTTTAGTCTATTTGGTAACATTTGTATTACATATAGATCGAAGTCCAAGATCTTCCAATTCTTAGATAGTGTTGTAGATCCAAATGATGTAATATTTTTGGAGGTTTTGATTTGTGGGTTGTTAGTATTTAAGTCCTTAAAATACATTAGTGAAGTGGTATACTGGTTTCAAGATAATGATTAGGACTGCGACATCTAGCTAGTGTTGGAAAATAATGTAAGCGACGCGGATTATGTGTTTAGCCATAAAATACACGGTTTGTTATGTTGCCAATAAAAAAGAACGGGTTTGGTTGTACCTGAAAAAGAAACTCGACATCTAGCTTAGTGTCGGAAAATAATGTAAGCATTGGTATAAGGTTTTCTCTGCGAAAGGAGCTTGTTGATAGTGTACGTAACTCTCGGTTGGAACTCGAAAGGAGTGGAGTAGGCAAAGAGGAGCTTCAATACCGAACCACTATAAATCACGGTCGGTTTGCGTTCCTTTTACCTTTCCATTTACTTATGTCTTTACATTATCGCTTTACTTTACACATGCATTGTGCTTATGATTGTGTGAATTGTATGTGTAGTGTTGTGTTATCATGTTGTGTAATCTGTTTTGTAGTAAACATTGTGAGTGTGGATATATTGTAGAAATATGCGCTAGTATAATTGTGAAACCATTATTGACACTTCTCATATTGCGTCAAACTGTGATGGTGATTTGGATACAAAGTAATCTAGTGCAAACCTCTTCTTGAGGCGGTCCTTTAAATAGGGCGCCCCCTGCTTACTAGGCGCCCCCATATATTTAGGGACCCAGCCAGCAGAAAGTGTATATAATAGGTGATACAAAAAGATTTAATTTTAATGTTTTTAAAAGAAATGTATTCACACCCTCCCCCCCGCTCTCAACTTTCCACAATTGTTACTGAGCCATGTTGCCTGCTAGTTTTCAAAACTAAATATATTTAAATAGAGTAACGATCCGAGTAATCAAATTACCCATGAAGGGGATTAAATATGAAAAGTTTTTTGTTGCTTGATTCATACTAGTTTTGTTGTTAAATATACCTCGTATACTAGCTTGAATGAAAATCTTCTCAAAAGGTTCGAAAGTGTTAAGATACGTCTTGTAAGCCCATGGTAAAAAAGGAAGTCTAAAACATTGTTTTATAATGTGCAGGAACAACTCTCTGAAGTTCCCTAATTCCCTACATTAAGTTACAAAATGATTTTATACGAAAAAAACGTATTTTGGGTCCCTGGTGCGGTGCCCCATAAATGTCTGGCGCCCCCTAAATAATATCAGGGGCCTCACCTTTATGGGGGCCGCCCTATTCTGTTTCAGCAAAATTTGGCAAACTTCGAAAAATCATATAAAATCAACCGTAAGTCCGTAGAAGTCGTGCCACCCGCCATTTCGAAGATAATTGAGTCTACTTTCATTTAAAAATACTTCCAAGTCTTCATTCTAAACTTAAATAAGTCAGAAATGCAAAATACTACATAGTGGTCAAAACTTTGAGTTCCGTTTTAACGTAAAACTTGTATTTTACATTTTCCTTTGAGTCGGGCATTTCTAATTGATATATCTTTGAAAAATAGTGTATTTGTCCTTTCAAAATATTGATCTTAATTAATTTTTGAAATGGGGAGGAACTATTTTATTTTCAAATCAAATCAAGCTAAGTATACATCGTTATATCTAATACACAAAACAACGACGAATATCCTTATGTGTATGCTAGATGATTATGTGTGTTTACTTTTGTTTCAACTTGGTTAATAGATATTAATAAGTAATCATTACTATTTGTAATTGAGCTAATTATATATCTAAACACATGTGCCATGTATGCTATTTGTATGTTACTAGTTTTCGGATTATGCCTAATAGGAATTACGCTAGATTTCTTGCGTTAAGTTGCAAAATTGTTTGTGCATTGCATATAGGCATAGATCACTATATTTACAAGTGTTACATAAACATCTTGTAGATCATTTTGAGTGTAGTAACCCACTTAGGAATGAGAGTTTAATAGTTTGTCAAGTGTGTGGAAAAATAATGTCCTAAGATCATATGTTAAAACCCATCATTAAAATATTTCCAACACATTATCTCTCTTCCAACAAAATGTCTAAATATTTTCATCATCTTGCGTTGTTTGACCTCGGGTTGGTTAAACAAAATAAAAGATTGTATTAATACATTGGTAATTAAGTAAAAGAAAATATATTTTTTAAACTTTGCTTGTGCTTGCATTGTTCTAACACACACACATAATTATATTCTTTTTATAAACGTATAGTATTTTACAAAAGATGTGTGTTGTATAAAAATGGTTAGGAAAATCATTTATATACTCATAAAATGTCAAAAACTATGCATACTATACATATCAACAAATAGTTTTTCGCACAAGCAAAATATATGACAATCTTGAAGTAAGAAATTAACTTGTCATTATTCATCAACCTCACCTTACAACTAGTCTTAGGATAAATGGAACATACTGTGAAAATCTTTATTTGTTTTCTTTTAAAAAGAGTGTTCGTGAGGGTCAAGAAAGATTTCGAATATATATTGATTCATTATTCAAATTATGATTGATATTATTATCGAATCTAATTGACAAGTTTTTGAGTATGGACAAGAAATCGGATTCTTATTTGTCTAGCTTTGAGATTATATCAAAATGTAACAAGATATATTATCTTAAACCTACATACTCAATCACACTCGATTGATATGAAAATAACGACATCCTTTTCTAAGACGATAAGAATATGCATCGGATCATAACTCACACTTGTGTAAATGATGTCATATTGAGTCTACTTGTCCAATAGTTGTGTTCCAAATATTTGGCAAATATATGCATAAAATACACAATGAAGTAGGATCGACGACTTGAATGTTTTGTCCAAAATATTCAAGTAATTTACCTTGCAATGCAATTGGTAAAGTCGTCATCTCCGAAAAGCCAAACATGAGCAAATGCACAACATATGTAACTTTGCTCAAACAATTCAAAAGCACAACTCAAAACTCAAATTATCCTCTCATCAAAACTTTTTCTTACTTTACCAAATAAGCATAATATCTCTTCTTCACCACATGAGAACCATTTAACCATCTAAGGTTAGGACTAGAAAGAATACCATATTCCCACAAAACCATTTATTGTGTTTTTTTTTCTTCTTTTCAATAAGTGAGCGAAGAGAATTTCAAAAATAAGATGATTATAATTAAACGAGTAATCTTTCACATCATTAAACTAATTATAAATTAGAATATGAACATGAATCAGACCTAGGATTTAGCTAGATCACGAAAATATCATCAAAGACCATAGATATTTTTCCGTGTCACATGTGAAAAACCATCATCGTTTATTACATGAAATCACACATCGATTGCAAGACAACAAGATTAGTCCATCGAATGCAATTCACACTCGTAATAAAGATGTATACATTGAGTCTAAAATGTATATTAAATGTTGTGTTATTAGTTATGGTCCAAATTATACATGCTAAACCTTAACACACTCTAGTAGGAATTGACGACTTATGATTTTCATCCGGAAAGCTCATAAGTAATTCCAACTTGATAATCAAGTCCTTGGATGTCATTTCTGAAACTCAAACCAAGTAACCCTTATAACTTATTAGCTTCTCTAATAACCTAATATCACACCATCCACAAATAAAAGGAAAATATCTTGCCCCAATTCGCTACCCTCACGGATCGATGGATCCTTCGTCCTAGATTCATCTTCAATTTAGGTAGATCCGCCATATGGCATTAGATTTAAACATCTTCCTCTTGTCAATCTCTTGCTTAAAAAGTCTAACATACATGTAACTAACCTTTAATAAATCATCATTATTTCTACAAAAGAAACATTCACACGATTCATTAAGGTAAGTAACCTTAATTGAATCTATTGCTTAAAAGACATGCAAAGGTGCATTCTTTGAACATTCTCAACATGGTACATTACGAATGTCACCCTTAAGCATACTCCTAGGTTCTTAGATGATATCATTAATCTCTTAAAATAACAACAACTTGCTTTCTATCTTTATTCAACCTTAGAATTCTACACATCTTGATTAAATAAGCGAACTGTAAAATTAAAGCATGTTTTATTAGTCATGTTAGGAGGCCCTCTATGAAAAGATAATACAAATTTTATCATTTTTTACACTTCATTAAGCAAATATAGGAATTATATTTTGTCTAACATGAAAATGAGTACTGGAGAATCTATTGCACTAGAAATTCAATTTGACCTAACTGTTGAATTGCTTCCAAGAGTGAATTTGGGATTCGTGGATATAACCCGAAAAGATGTCGTAGTTTAGCCTGAATTGACAGCACACTAGTGATAGTCCTTTAATCCTTTTCTCTAATTTGATTAAATGGCTCTTCCTAAATATGCCTAATGATAGTCTACATCGATAGACTTTGTATTTCATTAGGAGTGCACACTAAGCAAGTAGAAATTAGGTTTCTCCTTAGTCAATCTAGACTACTTGCATTTCACATATGTGCTTTGAAGGTTCAAGATGATAACGTGCTCCCACGTAATGCAATTATATGCTTTCATGTTTATCTTAATGCTCAAAAGAGTTATAAAATGGTCTTAAATCTTCTAGAGTCTTCCTTCACACATTTCCTTAATCATCATCTCCATTTCTTCCAAATAATCCACTCTTTGTCACGGAAAAGTTAGATGCAAATCTAATACCCCTCCAAGTAGGTTTGACAACTTAAATATTTCATCCGAGATATTCAAGTATCTTTAACTTGCAATCGCAAACGTTAAAGGTCATATCCGAAAATCCCTATTCAAGCCTTTTAACAACATTAGTTAAAACGCTATCCTCTTCTCTTCGACGAAAACATCTTTCTCTTCGACGAACACATTCTTTCTCTTCAATGAAAACATTACATCCCTTCGACGAAATATTCTTTCTCTTCGACGAAAACATTCTTTCTCTTCGAAGAAAACATTCTTTCTCTTTGACGAAAACACTCTTTATCTTTCGATCACACCTTTTCCTTCTCACTCAACCACGCCTCTACAACCATAGAGATGGCTAATCTCTTTCCTCTACTATTTCCGCTATTACCTTTAAGATAACCTTATACCTCGTCATAAGATTGTTTTATGAACATTCACAATACTCGAGAAGACCACCATCCGTCTTGATATTGTCAAGCTCGTCGCCTTCATCTTCGTTTGTTTTCTTTATTATTATTATTATTATTATTATTATTATTTTCGCGTATGAAACACACCAAAGATATGTCACCATTTCCTTCGGGACAATGTTCAAATGGAATCAATCCTTCATTCAATAG
This sequence comes from Tanacetum coccineum, assembly GCA_026074375.1. Taxonomy (NCBI): domain Eukaryota; kingdom Viridiplantae; phylum Streptophyta; class Magnoliopsida; order Asterales; family Asteraceae; genus Tanacetum; species Tanacetum coccineum. Next base: position 13,780 of record BQNB010003628.1, read on the forward strand.
TTCGTCCTGAAGATAACATCGTCGACATCTTTCTTTACCCCTCAACCGAGTATCATTTAAATATCTTTGGTCTAGTCTAAGGATAGAACACATTCCGTAAATCTTTCTCTTGTTATCTACTAGTCTCGATCTAAGTCTATTTTCTATTCCAATGCGTCGTGAAACTTAACTACTTCATCTGAAGTACTTTAAGTATTTTTAATTAGCGAAAAGCAAATTAAAATGTCACTCCTCTTACAAAATTCGTCAAGGCCCTAAACTCCTCTCCTTATTTTGGCGGTCCCGGCGCCCCTAAATATATCTGGCACGCCGCAATCAGGCTTGAGATCTCTGTCATTTCTTTTCAAATCATTAAACAAACTCACCCTCTCTCTTTTCTGCTGCTAAGAGCTGACGTCTTTCCTACACCCTAACCTATGCCCAATATCTCTCTATAGATCAATGGGTCATCCTTACATCCTAACACTCACAAGCATCATTGCTTATGTTGTTAATAGTCAAGTGAATTTCATAATGAAATGCATCTCATTCTTAAATAAAAAAGCCTACAATCGACATACTCACACATCTCCTCGCATCTTGGTCCTCACTTCTCGTAAACCTATTTTCTCACCTCGGATGGTCTTTTCACTTCTAAACGGTTCCTCTCTTTCTCAATAATCTTCTCACTTCGAATAGTCATCTCACCTCTAATAGTCTTTTTACTTTCGACGTTTCTTCTTACTTCTAAACGTTCTTTTTTTTCACTTCTAAAAAGTCTTGTCTCCTCCTAAAAATTTCCTAGCACTCTAAAACGTTTCTTCCTTTAATTAGTCGTGTTAATAGTAAAATTCCTCCTATATATCTCCCTAACTTATTATTTCATCTGAAATAATTTAAGTAATTTGCGAAATGCAAATGTTCACATCCTTCCCTAAAAACTTGTCACTTTCTAAAAGTAAAGAACATAAAAAAGATATTCAATCTTCAGTGTTATTGATCACACACATTGCTGAGTCTCTCATTTATTCTCTCCACCATGAGAAAGAACTATCTCATTTCACATCCCACCTTTTTCCTCAACCATTGTTCCAACAACAAAACACCATAACAAACCTTTAAATTCCCATCATCACCTTTGTCACATAGGATCATATGCACACCAATTGTTATAGCAAATGATATATCAATCTTTCTATCAACCTCTCGTCAACGACGTTCCTTCTTTAGTATCGCTCTAACTTTCTACCTTTGCTCTAATGTAATCATTTTCATTCACATCCAAGACACATTTGTCTCCATATTCGACTTATTATATATATATATATTATATATATATATATAAGATATATATATTGACATATTTTATGCCAAGATATTAAGTGTCATTCCATCTACTTGTAAAGGCATGATCCATCAATAATTTTGTGGTTAATCAATAAACGAATCCATTCTTGTTATTAAAATCGTCTAATCTTTCTCTATTAAATTACGTCTTGATTCTTTTTGATTAAATCATTAGATTGTTGTTTTTTTAAATAATGAATTTGCATGTGTCTAGCTCTAACTTTCTTTCAAAAGTGTCCATAACTTTAGAATAATAAAACCAGAATTGGCATGTCTAGTTTCCCCCGGCCCTTAAAAATGTTTGCGTATATGTCATGTGCACTTGTCTACTAACTTGTTTTGTAGCACAACAAATCTTGATTCTTGGTGCCCCCATAACAAGGGAGCATACATCCGAGGGGGAGCACTTGCAAGCGTTTTTGGCTCGATTTTAATTCGTCAAGAACTTCTTGAGCATCGATGGTATTTATTTGTCCATGGATCCGTTAGAGTCAATATAAAAAGCATGTATTATAATGGGATTCAATAACAAGGGGTAGCTAGGAGCTATGTGGCTTAATAGCATGGATATAGTTTAACTATGATGATATAAGACTGTCACTAGGATGATGCAAAGCTCACTTTAATAGAAGATAGAATTGGGATTAATCAAATACGATAAAGGGTATAATTCATACACCAAATACTTCACCTCCTTTACTTTAAAATACCCTCAACCTTAAGGTCCTCTTCTCATACCTTCAACTTATATATTTGAAGTACCTACTTTCTTTTCATGCCTTCTTCTCATCTATCATGACATCCTCTTAATTATCCAAGAAACACAAAATCGCCTCAACCTTATTTCTTACATTCCTCCAACCTATATACTTGGATCACCTACCTCTTCCTCATTCCTTCAACCTACAAAATCAAAGTACCTAACTTCTTCTCTTGCCTACTTTCTCAAATCTCATACATTTCTAAACATCCAAGAAACACACAATCCACCTTCACACTTTATTTCTATACTTTTACCTCTAACCTCAAACATATATACCACGGAGCACGTACCCTCTTCCTCTATGACTTCTCTCAAATCCCCACCTATCTGGCTCCAACAGTAACTACTGTTAATAACCTTTTTGCCTCGACAAAAGGGGAGAAGGATGTAAACGATAACTTTTAAACTTTTTTATGTGGTTAAGTTTATCATAGTTTGTCATCATCAAAAAGGGGGAGATTGTTAGTGCAAATATTACGATATTTAATCTATACGATCTCTTTATGTTTTGATAATGACAAACATGTAAATTGTAATACGTAAAGTAAAGTGCACAAGTTACTTATAATCACAAATCAAGCATCATACACGTAACAACAGATCTCTCGACGTCTCAAGTAACATCAAGAAGACGGACCTTGGTTTACACACCGACGTAAATCACAATAAGGTATGTACAAACAATATTAAAACCTTGAAGGATGATCAAAGAAATAAGTTTATTTCTTAAACTTTATATTTTATAAATACAAGACATAACTATTTTATTTAGACAAAGATTATTTTTGAATTATAAAGAAATGTTTTTATTTGGTAAATTATGTTTGAATTTCAAAATCTGGTCAGTTCCCCCCCCCTCAATTAAAGGTGTCACTTCACCAGACAAGTTTGTCACCAATAACAAAAGAAGACAAAAACAAACAGGAGCGTTGTCGGGCGGTCCCCTTAATTCGGTCGCTCGCCCTTTATTATTTAGGTGGCCCCCTTATATATACTTGGGGACCCGCCGTTTCCTGACAGGTCTGTTTATCAGCTCCTATAAAAGTGGGTCACCTCCAAACATTTCACACCCATTTGCACCGATTTTCTTCAGTTTCTTTCTCTCTTCTCTAGATCTTACTAAATCTCTCTAAATCTTGATCATTCAACTGGTTAATCTTGATTAAATGTGATCAAATATTCTTATTCTTCCTTCTTTCTCAAAGTGCAAGAGAAGACTCCGGTCATCTTCACAAAATCCGAATCTATGTAGTATAGTTAGACCCATTTGTAACATTTTATACATATAGACGAGTCCATGTCTTCCAATATTTAGTAGTGTGTAGATCAAATGATTTATATAATTTGGATGGTAATGTGTGGGTTGGTTAGTGATTTTATCCTTAAAATACTACATTGTGATGTTGTAGAATTGGTTCTAGCTCGATTATATGGACTTGACATCTCTATCTTCTAGGTGTCAGAAAATAATGTAAGCGAGACGCTGTTATGATTTAGGCCTATAAAACACCAAAGGTTTGTTATATGGGCCCATAAAACATAACGGTTTGGTTGTACACCGAAGAAGACTCGAACAACTAGCTTGGGTGTCAGAGAATAATATAAGCATTGAATAAGGTTTTCTTCCCGAAAGGGAGCTTGTGATCAATGTGAAGTAACTCTGGAGTTGGAATACTCGAGGAGTAGAGTAGGGCGAAAGAGGAGCATAGTGAACCGAAACCACTATAAATCATCGTGTCGGTTTCATTTTCTTTTACCTTTCTCTTTAACTTATGTCTTTACATTTATCGCTTTACTATTTACACTTTGCATTGTGCTTTATAATTGTGTGAATTGTTGTCTATGTTTGTGTTGAGTCATAGGTTTGTTGTTCTTTGTAGTAAACATTGTGAGTGTGAAAAGATTATATTGGTAGAATATGCGATAGTTATTGTAAATCCATTATCGACACTTCTCATATTGCGTCAAACTTAATTGGTGATTTGATACAAATGATCCTACTCTGAAACCTCTTTTGGATCAGGTCCTTAAATAGGCCGATGCCCCTGATGTACTAGGGCGCCTCATATATTTTATAGGACCGACGCACGCCAGAGAGTGATTTAATAATTGATACAAAAGATTTAAAGTTTTTAAATGGAAACGTATTCACCCCCCCCTCCTCTACGGTTTCCACATGTTTAAATGGCATATACAAATAAGATATGAAAATTGTTGAGTGGTTAAATAAATTTTATTTTATTATAAAAAGCAGGTTTAAAGTAATTCGTACGTAAAGGTACATACACCATAGATAACATGCTCTAGATTTTTAAGACAACAATAATTTTATAAATATTACATTGAAGACAATTTTATTTATTATATATAAAATGATTTTAATTACTTAAAGTGACTTTCCATTATTTAAATGATTTTTAATAAAAAAAACATATATTTAATTTGCTTTTGAGTAAAAGTCGATAATTGGTATAAACATTTTTCGTCTTTCGTATCGATAATTTTATGTTTTATGTGTTCAATTGTCGTGGTAACGCCTGTTAAGTTTTTTTTCGTTCGCGTGTTCACGATCGGTACTTATACGTATCCTTTCTTCGAAGATTCTTAAGTCATTTGATCCACGGCTATTTACATAATTGTGGAATCCCCTATATGTATTGCTAGCCTTTGATACGAATTCGTTTAGTTAGCCTTATTTGATCCGTTCGTAAACCCTTTGAGTTCCGTGATACCGTTGAGAGATCGTGAGAAACTTTGATGTAAATGTGGGAATGGAACTGGTTGTCCAAGAGGAATATGTGATAGTATTTCAGAGAAGGTGTTAAGATATATTCGTTGGAAGGTGATGAGATACTTCGGGTTCATGAGTGAAGCGTACTCAAGGAGTCGTGAAAACCTTAATGAACACAAATGGTAGATGAACCGATATTGAGTGATATTTCCGTCGTACGAGATTTATTGATGTGTTTTCGGAAGATTTGTCGATGACCACCGCAACGACACGTTGAGTTCCGCATAGACTTAGTTCATGGAGCGACGCCGGTCGCGAAGTCTCCATATCGTCTAGCACCCTCGAAATGAAGATATGTCTAAAACAACTTCGAGATTTGTCAAGACAAGGGTTTTCATACGACCTAGTCATTTCCGTGGGAGCACCTTGTGTTATTCATGAAGAAGAAGATGGTTCTTTTCGCTTTGTATTGATCCGTAGGGAGTTGAACAAATTAACTGTTAAAAACCGTTATCTACTCCCTAGGATTGATGACTTGTTTGATCAGTTACGAGGAGCGTGTCCTTTCTTAAAGATAGATTTTCGTTCAGGTTATCATCAGCTACGAGTGCATGTGGATGCCATTCCAAAGACCGCATTTCGAACGAGATACAGACATTTTGAGTATACGATTATGCCTTTTGGGTTAACCAATGCACCAGCGGTTTTCATGGACTTAACGAACCGGGTTTGCAAACCGTACTGAGGTAGGTTTGTCATCGTATTCATTGATGACATTCTGACCTACTCAAAGTCGAAGGAGGAACATGAAGTTCATTTGAAGTTAGTGTTGGAGTCACTGAGGAAGGAGAAGTTGTATGCCAAGTTTTCTAAGTGTGGGTTTTGGTTGGAAGAAGTGCAATTTCTTGGTCACGTGGTCAACCATAACGCAATCACGTGGGCCCGGGTAAGAGTGAGGCAGTGAAGAATTAAATGATTATTCTTAGGATTGGCAGGTTACTACCGACATTCATCGTGAATTATTTTTTTTGATTGTTGAACCCCCTTACTTCCCGAGCTGAGAGGAATCAAAAGTATGAGTGGAACGTAGAACAAGAAGAGGCTTTTCAAACTTTGAAGAATAATTTGTGTGATACTCTGATAAAGCGAATGTAATGGGTGGTGCGTTGAGTAGAAAAGAGAGAGTGAAATCAAGACGAGTAAGAGGAATGATACTGGCAGCCCAAAGTGAGGCATTTCAAAGCAAGAGAACGAACTCGCAAAAGGCTATACAAAGTTAGAGCAACAATGGAAAAAAGGAGACGAGACTTTGTACTTTATGGATTGAATTTAGGTTCTATTGGTAGGAAGTATAATAGATGAGGCCCATGCATCAAGATACTTGGTACATCCGAGAGCAGATAAGACGTACTATATCCTTGGAGACATGTATTGGTAGCCACGTGTAGAAAAGGATATTGCTACCTATGTTAGCAACTATCAGATTTGATTTAAGAGGCGAAGGCTGCAATATCAAAACTTTTGTTGCTGCAACAGCCTAATATACTTGAGTGAAAATGAGATAGAATCATCATGGATTTTATCACAAAATTTCCAAGGTCAAAGTAGTGAGTATGATGTGATTTGGGTGATGGTCGATAGATTGACCAAGTTAGCTCATTTTCTAGCTATACAAGAAGATTTCAAGATGTGAAGTTGGCAAGGATTTATATTGATGAGATAATAGCAATGAATGGAATTCTGGTGACGATCAACTCAGATTGAGATGGATGATTTACCTCGTGGTTTTGGCAGACGCTGCAGAAAGTGTTAGAGATGCGATTAGATTTGAGTACTACTTAGCATCCTCAAGCGGATGGACAAAGTAAACGTATAATTCAGACTTTGGAGGATATAATGAGGGCATGTGTTATCGATTTTGGTGGTAGTTATCAATTGAGCATTCGGTGTGCTCTGTTTTAAGCTTTGTATGGTAGGAAATGTAGATCGCCTGTTCTATGGGCAGAGATTGAAGGGAGTAGTTTGATTGGACCCGAGTTAGTGCAAGAAACGACTAATAAGGTAGTGTTAGTAAAGGAAAAGCCCAAAGCGGCGAGAGATCGTCAAAAGAGCTATGCTGATTATAGGAGTAAGTCGTTAGAGTTTGAGGTGGGAGATCGTGTATTGTTAAAGGTGACGCCTTAGAAAGGCGTAGTTCATTTTGGAAAGAAGGGTAAGTTAGCACCGAGATATGTAGGACCATTTGAGATCCTTAAAAGGATTGGCCTTGTAGCTTATAGGTTGAGGTTACCTGAGGAGTTGAATAACGTGCATGACATTTTTCATGTGTCAAATCTAAAGAAGTGTTTGGCGGATGCTAGTTTGCATGTGCCATTAGATGAGATAAAGGTCGACAAGACACTTCGTTTTGTCACGAAACCTGTATATATTATGGATCGAGAAATTAGGAAGTTGAAATATAACAACCCGTGATTTAGGTCCTTGTACAACGTCATTTATTAAACTAATTAATTTAGTTTTGTACACATTTGTTTTAACTCACGGATTTATAGTTAAATCGCGTAAGTTACAAGGTATCATTCAACGTAAACGGGTATCAATAAATTAATGGTTTACGTCAAGCAAGAGTTGAATAATTATTTTGAGAATAATTTTTAACTTTGTTCAGTTTATTTTTATCGGATACGTAAAGTGTTTATGTTTCGTGATAAATTAAGTTTAGGCATTCCCGGAATCACCAAAATAAATCTACGCTTTAACAAATACCTATTTTTGTTACCAATGATCAAAATTTATAGAAACCTTACCACACTTATCAAATGGGACGCCCCATTTAAAAAGGGATAAACAAGACTTACAACTTTCAAGTATATACTTTAATAAATAAAATCTACACTTTTATTTTCAAGTTATACTTTCATTCTTTTCTTTTACCTAGATATTTAGCTAGCAAAGTCTTCCTTGATTTCATGGGATCATATGCAATATAGGGAACAAAAGGACTCATGAGCCTTACCTAAGACCATATGCAAATAAATGAGATAGCATGGCTTCTATTATGACTAGTGATTTACATCACTAGTCATCCTATTCCCTCACCATGTTCCCCCCCCCCCCTTGACCATAAGGTCTTGGTCTTTGTTATTTACTAGCTACTTATATCATATATACTTGCAACTACTTGAGATAAAAACATACAAGTCTTTCTTTAACCAAAAATCAAACAAACTCTTCCTTTTGGCTCTCTTTAGGCCACGGCAACAAATCACCCCTTTACTAAATCCATACAAAATTTTCTACAACCTATGCAAGCCATTACACATCATTCCTAAGATATATTAAGGTATTTGCAAGCCTTGGTTAACCATTTACAAGTATTGAAGCAAGTTTTGCAAGATTAGGGTTTTCTATTGGAAAACTAGGGTTTCAAGTGTGCAAGCTTGGGTTTAAAGTCTAAACAAGGGTTTAGGGCATATTTCTCATCATCATTGTTCATCATAAGGTCATCTAAAAACCTTTATCTTTTTATTTCATGAGTTTATATGTATATGATGTTCTATGTAGCAAAAATCACCATTAGGGCACTTTTGAACATGTAAAAAGGATTTTACTTGTTATCATTGATTTGTACACTTTTATACATGTTATGTTGATGGTAATATCATGTTAAAATGGTTATACAAGTATTATACCATGTTGGTTAAGTGTAAAAATGATTATGTACAAATTAGGGTTTATAAAGTTTACTTAATATGTTACAAGTAAAAGTAATGCAAATGACTTGATAATATTGCTCATGGACTTATATTTATGTTATATGGATGTTAAAATGAGGTTACAATGGAAGTATAGATATTGTACACCTTTGATTAATGTATAAAAGATTCATGGATAAACTAGTAAATAAAGTATACTTAAGAAAGTTATGATTTAAAAGTAAGATTAAGACCTTGTTATCTTGGACAAATGGACAAACTATGGACTTATAGACTTTATTATATATATGACATATGGTATAAAGTGAGGTGGAAGACTTGTGGTAATTTTACAAAGGTAAAAAGTGCATAAAACAAGTTTATATAAAAGTATACTTATTGATCATCAAGGGGCTGTTTGGATTTCTAATTTCATATAGTGGGTTTGACATTTTATAAAGATAATACGTCTCATGACGATTCCAAAAAGGTAAGAAACTCGAAAAACGGATTAATAACGAAAAAGATACGCTAATTACGAGTTATGCGTTAATTAAACAGATTTATAAAATAACTTTTATAAATATTATACGAAACAGAAAGTTTGGTAGTTTGAAAAGATTATACATATTTTTAGGATTCCAAAACAATAAGAAACGTAATTTTTTCGATTAAAAACGAAGAAGTTATGAATTACGCAAGTTTATATACTTAAAATGTAAAAAAATATTTTTATAAAAAGTTACTGTTCATGACAGAAACATTAATTTTTGTAAACTTCATAAATAAATAGAACTTTTAGCAGACCCCACATATTAAAAATGTGATAATTTTGATAACAAAGACGTGGTCGAAGGAATCGCTAAAATCGAGATTAAAACAAACAAGTTATTGCATTTACGGGTGTTACGATAATTAAATTTATAAAACGCCATGAATAGTAAAAGTACTGTTCATCAAAAGGTTATATAATATAAAAATGTAATATTTATATACATCATCTCAATACGAAGACGTGGACGTAAGAAACGCGAGAAACGGGTTTAAAACGGGAAAGAGGTTTATGCAAGGGAATTGAAACACAACACGGCAACTTTATTTGAAAGTTCCAAAAATAGACGTTCCCAAACGACTCATAGCACGGGAAAATCGAACACACAATCGGGAGATAGTGTCGCGTCCATAATGCTTATATTAGCAACGGTCGCATATATCACTTATACATACACGAAATTAGATCATCAAATAACAACGATCTTTCCATCATACATCATCATACATATCATAACCAAATTTACGCGAGTAGCAAATTCCAAAAAATATATATCAGTTCAACATAGAACGATGTCCATATAATATACAATATATACATACATATTATTCATACCAAGTGCTACCCACCTTCTTACGCACATAGAATGCAATTAAAAGCATTACATAAGGCATCCAGGGATTGGGAACAATGCACGTGCGGATATAGTCCAGGTTTTGAAAACGACCTAGGTCGCTATAACCAGTGCTCTAATACCATTCTGTAACACTCCCAAATTTACAACGCAGCAGAATATCACTTTGGGGTGCTACTTCATAATACATGCATACGAGTCACAGTAAACGACTTCAAAAGAGACGTTTATAATCAAAATCACATTCAATTTATTTAAAAAGGTCAGAGTTACAAGGTCCCAAACTAGTTTAGAAAACATATTTCTAATAAGTCACAACACGACTCATTTTTTTAAAATTTCCTTTATTGAATGTACAAATTTTCACCAAGTCCGAGTCCTTCGATATCCGCGTTTCATCCCATCCAAGCCATCACAAGCACCAAAACCTGAGATACATGCTTAAAAACGCCAACACAATGGTTGAGTGAATTCATAGAGTTTTCAAGTAACAATTAGAACACATATTGGTTCCACAAAACATTTATAACCTTAGAACTCATTTTGGTTCCCCAAAAACATATATGACTTGCTAGCAGAGCCAGCAAACCACATTTTCAACTTTCATGAGCCCGTGTACCGAACCTTAACTCATTTATCATCATAGATAAATAAGTGACCGGGTAGTATGCCACTACCCCTTTCTCAATACAAAATGTCCGTTATAAGGTGCTCGCGCATTGGATTCATACCTCGGACAGGGTTGTTAAACCCAATAGATCTATTTAATGCATTCAACGTTTACCACCTCGGTAATTAACGAGTACACAGCCAGGGCATATACTCATGACAATGAAATCATATTATCATTTCAAAACACTTGCGTTCTATTTTTCGCAACAACATCATCCAGCACGAATAAAACTGCTTATGCTTAATTTATAAATCAAGCAACAACAAGTACATTTAAAACTACTTGCGTTCCACTTTTCAGATAAACAACAAGTACACAAAATGGTACTTGTGTTCTATTTTCAAAACATACATGAATCCCACTCGAAGTGTTTATGAACATTAAAAACAATCAAAGCGAGGCTATGAACTCACCTTGATCGAAGACCACGATCAATAATCAATCAATCACGAGACATCACCGATAACAAACTTGACCGCAAAATATAATTATGTTGCTCGGTTACTATATAATAAAGTACGATCGAATGATGCGTACATCACAACGATCATAAATCGAATAAAATAAACACGTGATGAGAAATACCTCTACGCTCGACCTAGATCCAAACACTTAGTATACTTTAAGTACTATCTTGTTATTCAAACATAAGTTGTATCACGTTATTGATAAACCTATCTATTTTCAGAAACTTTCTATTTTTTTAAAAACGTCCTCATTCATTAAAGTCATCAAACTCAAATTATCATGATCGTAATAATAACAGTGAGTATCATCGTTATAAAACCCAACAAGTCTCATATTAACCTAGTTGACTTTTAAAAGTCAACGTTAGACTTCATTGACTTTTACAAATATATATACTTTTCACTTAGATCTGACACGTCCAAAACGACCCGCTATATCACATTTTCACGACTCAGACTCTAATATTTTATGCAAAACGATGTTTCGGATAACTTTTTAGTTTTAGCCGAGACCTGAAACTCAAAGAAAAATGACAAAACTGCCCTTGCAAGTTTCTGCTAGAACTTATCATATTTTTAACAAAACGCAGAAATTTGACTTTTAGTTTTGTCCCATTATTATGCGATTTTAAAACTAACAAACCTCGCGACAAAGTAAAACGACATTCCTAACAACTTTTGTGTTTCGCTGGAAGGCTAAAACGGACTCGAAAGTGCTCAAATTGTCCATTTTCGAATCTGCCAGCTTGTATAAAAAGTCTAATAGCTGATTCTTTTAGCGAATATTTTTCCAAACTTCAATCGGGCGTAAAATCTTTGTTTTTAAAACGATCCACATTTCAAAATGTTCATTAGGACGAAATCTATCATATTTCTAAATCAAAAATTAGTTTTTGCAAAATCTCAAACCTCGAAATACGTGCCAAAGATTCTGCTCAGATTTGCGCGTTACAATTTGCGCCAAAAACCATTTTCGACCCAAAAATCACTTCACAACATATAAAGGATAGCTTATAAGCAACATCTTAATATTTCAAATCATCCAATATTATTTCTAATTTAGTCTAACGCAAGATCCCTCGGATTTCATCACATGTACGAATTAAAATCAATTCTACACGAAAAATAATTATAACATATACTTTAAGATACTTACAAATGCTTATATAAGCAAGATCGATAATCAGAATCGTCTCCTTCCTTTTTCTTTTGTTCCTTGCCGAAACCCAACACAACCCGAAACATACTTTTGAAAGTTTTTCACAACCCAAATACTCCAAATACACATCATCTAGTGTTTTTATACCCACTCATGCTCGAAAATCTATAGAAACTAGTCCGAATCCGAAACTAGCAAAATACTTAATGCATGTGCATTTTCTTTAGTATGATATGTAGGTAATGACGAGGAGATTAATATTTTGAAGTCAGATCATATTGCATGTTGGATTTTTGACGGACTTGGGTGGTGTTTTGGTGTGGCCGATCGAACAAAGTGAGGAGGAGATGGAGAGAACAAAATTTTGTAAAAAGAAATTATGAGTGTGTGTGGTGTGGTTTATATAGAAAATAAGTTTAGTCACTTGTAACATTTAGCCCCTCCATCCTTAAAGTCCTCCTATTTTTAGTACAAAGTCATTTGTTTCGTTAATTTAGCTAACCAAAGACTCGGGTCACACCACTTTCTTAAATATTTTTTTTATTCCGTCCCACTAAATTTACTTTAAAACATTTAATAAAACAGTAAATAACGCAAGTCACGACTTTTAAACACAGTTTTTACGAAAACTCAGAGAAAGCCATAAAACACTAAAATAGATATAGTTTCTCTCTCGGAGTAAAAATATAAAATTCTCAAATTTTTCTCAAACGCTCAAATGAATAGAAATTTGAAACACGGCTTACGAAATAGCCAAAGATAATGATTTTTATAAATTCGCCCAAAACAAAAAATGATTATTCCATATCAATCGTAGAAAATAAATAGTGGCTCGAGATAATCGTCGGCCTAAAACTCGGGTTGTTACACTAATTCTATTTCCCATTTTCTTTAATAGCTTTATCTATACAACGAGGACATTGTATAACTTAAGTGGGGGGATGAAGAATTAGAATGCCTACTTGTCCTTCCTTTTACAAAATACTATGCAATATGCTTAATTTATGCCTAATTTTAAAAAAATTTAGCATAACTTTTGTAAAAATTACTAGTTACATGACCTCGTGCACTATAACCCTTAATGACTATTTGTGAGAATTAAGCCTATTTCGTTTCCAATTGCTTACTAAAAATTCCACTAAAATTATGACTGTGCCGGTGATGTAGTGGACTTTAGAACTTGGCTTGGTATATCACTCGAGACCATAATGATGAGTACTATGGACTTAGATAGAGTAACATGTTTAACTGGTAAATTTCTAGGAATACACCAAAAAGCCTATATGTTGTAAATTGACTAACTAAATTGGTTAGTTAAATCCTGTGTAACCCTTGTTTACTCTCACTATAAGAGTAAGATCCCTTAGAAAAACCTGTTGAGCTATTCCTGTCTTTTTCACACCAAATGTTTATTTCGTTACACCTTTACACCTTAGCCTACCCTATAGATTAAGCTTATTTAATCAATGTTCCTAGTTGCTTTTGTATAAAGTCTTGCATTTCTTGCGTCAAAGTGAAATTTTCTATCTCGGGTTAGGTCAGGAAATTGCACAATGCAATGGGAAAATTTGTAGCTCGTGTATTTTGCTACATTCGTAATTATGAATTATGTCCGAAGATGAAGTGCTTAAAGAAAAATTATCTGAATAAATTATGATGGTAAAAATGGTGAAAATACACCGAGATTCGTATTGTTATGATTGAAAAAAGGAAAGAATAGAAAATGCATCAAAAAGAGATGGAATGATTGATAGTCGGTTCGTAAAGCTTAAACTGATAAAATACTTGGAGGAATCGATTATTCGTTGATATGTGATTATTAATCAAATGTTATAGTTTGTATAAAGTGCCGATATCACGACTTTCTTTTGTAAAGTAATTAAAGTTTTGGGATGTAAGGGAAGTTGACCTTTATGGGAACGCCAACTTAGGTTGTCTTTTTCATCATCATGATCGAGACGTTTGTCTATATTTTGAGTCTTTATCATGGAACGGTCGGGAAAACATTTCTAGAAACTATGTACCTTATCTGTTCAAGCTTAATCTATTTGTTTGTGAATTTTATTTAACAACAATTTTTATTCCATTTCCAAATGATTAGCTGCTGGTTTTACGCGAACAAGATGTAACGAACATGCATGTCTATTTCGTCGTAACGGCTTGTAAGATGATACAACTGCGTTGTTGGTTACTACTTGTTTGCGAAAGTTAGAAGGTCCCATACCTAAATTCATTTCTTCCATCCTAACCGTTGGTTAAATTCGAATAAGGATGTGTCCGAACACATATGTCTATTCCGTCGTTACAGCCATGTATGTGTGCTTCAGCTGCCTTGTTGGAATGGTACTTCTGGTGAAAGATTGAATGATCAACCCTAAGCCTTATTATAAAAACCTAATTTACCTTTTGACTTTTTTCTCCTTAGCTCTAGTGGTGGAGATGTGTATCCTCGCCAAGCATATGATATGAAACTAATCATAACCGTGAAATTAAGCATACTAATTAAATATTACACCCTAGATTAGTTGAGTGATTTGAGTGTTTTCATTTCCCATATTTTGTGAGGTGCTTGGTCTTGTACAGGTGATTAAAACGAAAGAAGTGCTTAAACGGAAAAAATCCTTACTTTGGTTAGGATACATTTTTAAAATTTCTAGAGTCTCTTGAGGACAAGTAGGATTCAAGTGGGGGGATATTTGATGACATCAAATAACATCACATTTATACCATCATTTATCCCAAGTAATTTGCCCATTTGGTTTAATTATAGCAAGAATTTGTACTTAATCGCTTTAAAAATGATATTTGTTGTAATTAAGGAGTGATTTGTGAGACATGCTAAAAGGAACATATTTTGGAGCTAAAATGATGATATTTGAAGATTGTTGATTTTTGTTCAATACGCCGTATCCAAAAAAGAGATACGGTGTATCAGCGCTTAAACTTTATAAGAAAACGCGCAAGACTAATTCCCAATACGGCGTATCACTCTTCTATCATACGCCGTATCCAGCCTGGACAAACATTTAAAGATACGGAGATAAATATATTTTAGGAATGAATATTTGATTGATTATAAATGTAAAGCGCACTCCAAGGAAAACAACCCTTGCCGTATTGACCTTAGTGAATACGGTGTATCCAGTCTTTTCCAGGCACTATAAATAGAAGACTCTAAAATGAGTTTTCAACGTGCAAAATCATATTCTTTATACCATACTCATAAAAGATGATTTTTTGAAGAGAAGAAGAGCAACCAAGGTCAAGAATCAAACCTAATTCCATAGAAGACACAGTGTAATTCCTATACTCCTGTAATCATTTAATTTTTTGTATCGTTTGGTAAAACATTTAGTTTACCTTGGTTAATTGATCACATCTGTATAATTACAATGGTTATGGGATAATACCCTCGGGTATTATCCATCTTAATGAAGATTTAATGTTTGATTTATTTTAACTCGATTTATTAATTTATCGTTGAAGTTTAATTATGTTTATCACCTAATACTTGTCTACGTGTTTAAATATGCGACCTATCATTCAACTGGGTCTAGTCATACCTAACAAGTAATCTAGATACTCTCTTAATATCGTGTTCTATATAACTGGACCAATATGATCACAAATAATGTTCTGTCTTTGCCATTAAATTATGAGCTTAGTTGGACCGGCAGGTGACCCGTATGCTTTAGCAAACATGTTCTTAATTAATTGGTAAATATTTGAACAGTGACCTACCAGTATATAAAATACCGTTAAACAGTAAGGGGTAAAGTTGTGATAGGCTAGGGTTTAACAAGATCATCATTGCTTTAATCCCTAGATAGATTATAATTAAACTAAAGGATGCTTTATGCGGATGCGTTAATTGTGACAGGATTCAATGTGTCTAGGTCTTAGGATGATGTCCAGCCTAAGTCTTAAGAATGATATGCCGCTTTGAGATAAGTAATCATTGCACTAAGCAAACAAACCAGCATTTAATCGGATTTAATATGGGTCATATAGTTTTCTATCATTTGGCTTGTACCGTTCTTTTATCTTCTGATTGTTTTCTTGCATGTTTATTGTGTATTGAATTGATTGTTGTCACCACCAAACATGTGCCCGTCTCTCAGGCTGAAAACCCTCATATCATTAGAAAACATATATAGCATAGGTTTAACCAGTAATTAGAATTAACAAGTAGTTAGACTAATTAAAATACTGATAGAATATAGGGTTACGACCTCACTCTTAGTGTTCGATACTCTACTTACCATGAAACTCCACCCGATCGGGTACATTGCCCGTTAAAGTGTTGTTTTAGGATAAGTCGGCTAAATATAAATTTAAAACTTGGTAATCAATAAATTGACCCTACACGATAGCACATCATGCATCCATAGATACTGGATTCGGCCTCTAAAATATGTATTGAACCTTGATACTTTGCTTCTTTGTTTTGCAGATCATGTAGGGATTGTGCAGCTTGCTCGTCAGAAACAATACCTTTCACCCATCTGGGAGTTTTCAGGTGATCACTAAGACATGTTCACGAATGGCTACTCCGTCGACAGGTGCTTGAAACGATTTCAAACTCATTTGAATACCTCTTTGGATATTATATTCATCATGTTCCATTTGAGGTTCAGGAGCAGGTTGAACTTCTTCTTCATCAACAAGCTAGTCAAAACTCTTTCCCTTGTGAATTTTCATCACTCTACCCTTGCGGATTTTCTTTGAGGAAGATGGCTTGGAGGTTTTCTCTTTCAGAGGCTTAGACTGTTTGAAAGGTGCTGGCTATTTAGACTTACCAGCTGGTGGAGCTTTATTCTTCTTCCCACCCTCTTCATCTGTCATAGTCGTCGGTTGATGGGGTTTACAGGAACCTATTTCTAAGTATTTCTTCTAGTACTCTAAATTTTAAATGGCATCAGTAATCAGGTCTTTGGGAATAGGCATTCTAAATACCTAATCCACATCTCCTTTGCTGACAAATTTGAGATTGCCAAGTGGATAGTCATCTGCCATAATGTGAACAGGAGACTGGGGCCTTTTGTGAATATTTTGTCTACACCCAAGTAACAAATGATCAACTTGGTGAATCAGCAGTAAGGAATAACATGATGCTTGGGCTTCTTGGTGGGGACCTTTAGACTGGCCGCATAAGAAAAGAAGTTCTTGATTGCCTGCACAAACTCTTCCCAGATGAGTTCTGCATAGTCGACATTGGTTCTCGTTATAACACCCCACAACATTTGAAGAACTGGGTATCTAGGTCTATCACTACCAGAAGTCTTTCCCATTAAGCATTGGTTGATCATAGTAAGAATGGTTCTCCATGGCTGATATAGACTGTTCATGTACATCTTAGAGACAAATTGAATTTCTTCAGGGTATCCCAGATTGTTCACAAAATCTATCACCAGATCACCAACTGGAGGTTCCACAAAAAGGTGTGCAGAGTCTTTAGGGGTGATTCCCAAAGCATTATAAAGAAGATTAGCATTGAGAGTAAACCACAGGTCATCCAGTTGGAAATTGTATTCACCAGACTTGGTATCCTTTGAAAGAGTATTCCATAATTACTGAATGTAAATTGAAGGAACATCAGCTAATGCAGTGAAGGCACTAAAGAAGTTGGTGTTCTACATGATGTCCACTGAGATATGAAAGATAGAATTCTTCTGCATCTTTTAAAGATCCATGAGAAGATTGCTCTTCCTAATAGGTAAACGAGCCGTGACAGGAACCAATTGATCATCAGATCTTGTAGGAGTATGGACATTCTCTTCAGCCATCGTATATGCTTAAGAATATCAACAAAGATAGACAATATAGCAGATATTTGATGTTAGACGAGAATATTAGCCTTGTGTTTGAGTTACCATGCCATGTTTGATTAAGGCTGTAAAATAATTCACATTGAGTCACTGAAGATCCAATAAGTCTAATCACAAGTTAACTGAGCCCGAATGGGAGTTAACTAGTCAATTAGGCCTTTGGATTGGGCCAGATAAGGTTATTGGGCTTAATGGGCCAAGACTTGAAACAATGGCCCAAACCGCTGCGAAGCAGTTCACTAAACCGCCGTGAAGTGGTTTGGGCAAACCACTGCGAAGTGGTTCGAGTAAATCGTTGTGAAAAGTTGATTGACAAACCGCCTTGATTAAAAAATAATTTATTATTAAAAATAATATTTTTCATTAAAACGTTGTGACCAAACCGTTGTGAATATTTTATTGGTATTTAATCTGAACCGCTACGGTTTAGAAAAATTTCAAAATAACGGTTTGAATATTTTAATATTAAAGGAATAATTTACCAAACCGCGATGATGCTTGATGGAAAACTATGGTTTCCCTATTTAATTAAAATATTAATAAATGGCAAATCGTTACAAAAAATCTTAAACAAACCGCTATCAAGAATAAAGCAAACCGTTGACAAGAACAACGGTTTCACAGCAAATCGCTACGAAGAATGCCTATTTTAAACATCAATTTTTCTATCATTTTGGCAACTACAAACCTAATCCAAGGCATCTAATTACATCTTAATCTCCTAGCAAGCATTTTTACCATCCTAATCTATCACATAACATCAAATCCTAGCATCACATAAGCATTTAAGACTCGAAATCCTTAAGAGACATATGGGGGGCATACAAACTTGTTTAGCTACACTACAATGACTTCTTAACAACACACAAGAACACACAAACTCTTTTCAACAACAATCAAACCGCTGTTGAATTTCTAAACTCAACTTACCTACGAAAGTCATCAATACATGCAAATTAGTAATTGGATAAGGGAAACAGTCATTAAATCATCATCATCTACGACTAAAGAACAAATCCCAATACTTAAAACACAACCCATTACACTACATAGGTTTTCAATCAAAAATGAATGAAAGATTAATCTTAGCACACACATGTGTTTAATCTATACATAACGAGTTATGATCGAGTTAATAGCGTCTCTAAACGCATCTATCCCAGCCACCAATTATCATTTCCAAACACCATTTATTTTTTCAAAAACCCTAGATCGTTTTCTAGTGATTCTACTCGATTAAATGTGTTTTGATACGATTCATTTATCCTAAGGCAAGATCTAATGATATAGAATGAGTTTTAGAAGTTACCTTAGCAAGAAACTAACACTAGATCAAGATTGGAGAAACAACAATGGCGGTAGTGGTTTGCGTGGGGTGTGTGTGTTTTAGGTTTGACCAGAAAAAGAAGTGGTTTGACCAGACTTGTCAAACTGCTGCATTTTATAACATAAGTTTCCAATTTGGCAGATTTAGTCATTGGGCTTTATAACATCTTTTAACTTTTGGTTTAAAGTATATCTAAGGTTAAATTAGTTTGGTTTTTTGGAAAATTTAGTCCTTGTAGTTTGTAAAATCTTGGAAACAAATAGCACATTGCATTTAAGTCCCAAAACTTTCTAAAAATGACAATTTTGGCCTTTTAAGTTAAAATTAATTAACTCCCCTTCAAATTATAATCCCTTTCAAATACAAAAACCTTTTCAGTTAATTGTGTGATGTTTTAGAAACCTGTTTGATGAAATAAATTTGAAATCACTCCCCCCTTAAACAATGACCCGTTTTCTATTTAAAGAGTTGTAGTCATTGATTGAGTGTCAAATTTGTTTTTAAAAGCACAAACTGATTAATTTTCTAACAATACTTTTCCACCATGGTTAACATAAATAATTTTGAAGAATCAATGAAGAAAAATTATTTGGTTTAAAAAAAGAAGACTTATCTCCTTTATG
Source organism: Tanacetum coccineum (assembly GCA_026074375.1). Classification (NCBI taxonomy): domain Eukaryota; kingdom Viridiplantae; phylum Streptophyta; class Magnoliopsida; order Asterales; family Asteraceae; genus Tanacetum; species Tanacetum coccineum. The sequence continues at coordinate 33,778 of BQNB010003628.1, forward strand.
AAGAAATAATGCACTGAAACGTACATTACTCTTGTAAACAATCCAGGGTTATGTACAAAGTATTCATAACCCATGATGCGCGGATATGAAGTAATCCATGCCTGGGAAAATTGATTACCCGTTGTCAGGGACAACTGTCTTTTTGGAAGCATGCTTTCCTCATTCTGAAAAGCGAGTTGCAGTCTGAAATAACTGCAAGCCATGAAGACATGTTTTAAAAGTTTGAACTTCTGCTCGAACTTTATTTAAAGACCTGCGTCATTATTGTATGATATTTCTAGGTTTGTAAATATTATTGATTTTTAGAAGACATGTCTTGAAAAATATTTTGGTATTTTCTATTTTCTTATTTTTATGGTTTTTGTAGGTTTTAAATTTTTTTATTTTCTTTTTGATTTTAAATATGTACATAGGATACATGAAAACCATCCTTTACTCATCCTTTTCTTCTTGAAGACATTTGAGAGTTTTCGGAGACATACTCCTCATTCCAAGCCGCGGAAGTAGAAATTCGAACCGCTCTCTTGGTAATGCTTTTGTGAATATGTTCGCAAGTTGATAATCCATCGTCATGAAGTAAAGTTCAACCACGTCGTTCTCCACTTGCTCTCTTATGAAATGGTGAAGTATGTCGATGTGCTTTGACCGAGAGTATTGGACATTATTGCAGCATAGAGCGATAGCACTTTTGTTATCACAGTATAGAGGTATATTATTGAATGCAAAGCCGTAGTCTGTTAGCTATGATCTCATCCAAAGGATTTGAAAATAACATCCAGACATGGAAATGTATTCAGCCTCTGTTGTTGAGATAGCAGTGTTTTTCTGCTTCTTTGATGAACAGCTCACTAATTTGTCTCTTAAAAACTAAGCACTTCCCGACGTAAAGAGCCTTCTTTAAATGATAGGCATGCGTAAGATGATCTGGATTGATGAATCCCTCTAGTTGACTGACATAGACTTTTTCTTTTAGCTTGCCATTCAGAAATGCAATCTTGACATCCATCTAGTAGATTGTCATGTTCTTGCTGGAGGCATTTACAATGAAGATTCTGATAGCCTCTATCCGTGCAACCGGTGCAAATGATTCTTCAAAATTGATGCCCTCCTCTTGACGGTATCCCTTGGCTACTAATCGTGCCTTGTTTTTTAAAACATCACCATACTCATCAAGATTGACTTTATAAATCCACTCGAGAGTGATTATCATTACACAGTCTGGTTTTGGTACTAACTCTCATACTTGAAGTCGATCAAACTCGTGAATTTCATCTTGCATAGCTTCAAACCAACAAGCTACAGCTACAACAGTCTTGAAATTCTTGGGTTCGACTTTTGAAAGTACAGAATGATAAAAAGCACCACAAGGCATCGGTAGCTAACTGTTTTCTGGTGGATACCGGATGAGAAGAATTACCAATGACGTTATCAATCGGGTGATCTTTGGTCCATTTTATGAGATGATCATGTGGTTGAATAACTTGGTTGGGTTCAGCTGTACTAACATCCCCTGATGATGACTCTTCAGAACTAGGTTCTAGAGCAAACAAGTTTACAAAGGGATCGTTGTCAGCTTAAGCAAAAGGGTTTTCGAATGTAGGTCCAGCTGCAACATCTTGATGTAAGTTAGGAGCTTGTACTTCTGAGGATGACGGTGAATTACTTGTGGAAGGTGCATCTTGATCAATTATTGTAGACGAAGGTGTACCGGCTAAAACAACTAGAACTTGAACTGCAGGAGCAGGAGGTACTGGTCTTTTAACACTAGGGGGGTCAAAGTATTCATCGAACATCGGTTGTAATAAAATCTCCAGATCTTTATTGGTTGGTGGTACATAAGGAGCTACATGGACTGGATTTGGTACGAGCCCTGAACTAATTTGTCCAAGCGTCAACAAAATAGGCTCGGGTCCTAAACTAATATGTACAGGAACCAATGGCTAAGTCAACTCATTGAATTGAATGTGAATTGTTTCCATGATTCATCGGGTTCTCTTGTTGTAGATTCTATAACCCTTCCTATTGGGAGCATAACCAATGTAAATCCCAATATCTGTTGTTACTTTCAATTTTCCAAGATCTTCGCTGTCATTTGTAGGGTAACAAAGAGCATCAAAAACTCAGAGAAATTTAAGATCAGGTTTCTTGTCATGGACAAGCTCATATGTGGTTTTGCTATGATGAGTATGAATTAGGGATCTGTTTTTGGTGTAACAAGCAATAGCAACAGCTTCCGCCTATAGAAACATCGGTGCTTTTGAAAATATCAGCATTATCCGAGCACTTCCACAAGAGTACGATTCTATTTGTCGACAACGCTGTTCTGCTGAGGAGTTCTCGGAACAATTTTTTGGTGAAAGATGCCGACACTCTCATAGAATTTAGTCAGCACTTGATTAACAAATTTTATGCCCTTATCTGTATGGATGAATCTGACAGTTTTATTGAGACCAACTTGTATTTGCTTTAGAAATTTAATAACAAACTCTGGAGTTTCGTCTTTTGATCTCAAAAACTTAACCCATGTAAATCTTGAATAATCATCCACAATTACCAAGATGTATTTCTTCCCATTAATACTCTGCACTCTCATTAGTCCATATAAATCCCTATGAAGGGTATGTAAGACTTCTATAATGGTGTTTTCAGATTTGGGTTTGTGTGTATACTTCTTGCTCTTTTCGAGTTGACAAGCAGAGCAAAGATGGTCTATCTCAAACTTCAACCTTGGTAAGCCTCTTACCAGATCTTTTCTTGCAAGATCGTTGATGGTACCGAAGTTCAAATGATTTAACCGACGATGCCACAACTATGATTTGTTTTTGGAGACTTTTGACAATAAGCAGATTGGAGATGACTTCATCATGTCTTTAACAGAGATAGTATACAGATTGAAGCCATGATAACCTTTAAGTAACTCCACACTATCTACATTTCTAACATAACACGAATGCTTTCTGAATGCAACTTTAAGATCTAAATCGCAGAATTGACCTACAAAAAAGAGATTGTGTCCAAGTCCTTCCATATAATATACCCTGGAGATCACACTGTCACCAATCACGTAATCGCTATAACCCATAATAGCACCAAAATGATCATTCCTGAATCTGACTATCCCGATGAACTTTCTCATGAAATTCTTGAGCCGTGAGCGATTCCCTGTCTTATGTTTTGAACAGCCTGAGTCTAAATACCACAGGATGATCTGTATGACCTGCATTTGAAAACAAATGAAGATGGAGAATTTGGTATGTTGGATCTCCAATTTCTGTTGGCCTGTTGTTTAGCAGAAATAGTAGTATATTTCATAGGAGCATTAATTGACTGTGTCTCAGCAATAGTGGGAATGCCAGTAGAAATTGCCTTTTCCTTTTTGTTTCTATGTTTGTACCTAGTTAATGGTTTTTGAGTAGTATTACTAAATCTCTCAGTGATCACGATTTGACTAGTACTAACGTTTTCAGGTTGCTGTAAAGGCATTACTTTGGATTTAGTAAACCTAGTTAAAGGGCACTGTTTTTCTAAAGTGAATTTCCTTCCAGTGGGCTTCCACTAATAACCAACATTAGCAAACAGTTTTCCTGATGTTTTTTTAAAAATGCTTAACTTTGTTCACAACATTTTTCATAGTGGGGGGGGGGTGCATTCATATAATTCAAATATTTAACAACACTCATATCATGATTTGCAGAAATTAAGCATTTGTTACATGTCTTGCAAATAGATTTAGAATTCAAATTAATTATAGCACGCTTAGAGCTAATACTAGAATCAACATGATTCACTTTTTCCAAACTATACTTATTATTCTTAGGGGGTTCTTCTACTTTCTTCTTGTTGTCACTTTTAGCCGGCAAGATCTTATTTTTCTTTGTATTGCTCCTAGTCTTTGATCCGCTAGCTTTAGTGGAACTGTTTACTCTTGTAGAAGGAATTACAGGGACATTAGTCTTGTGAACTTTCTGTTGCTCTACATGTTTCTGTGTGTTATTAGTTAAAGTTTGGCATTTTTCATTAAAAGTAACTTGCTTTTTCCTAGTTAAAGAGGTAGTAGCAACCTTTTTATCTCCTCTACTGAATTCTTTCAGACAAGTGCCAATCACATATTCTAACAATTCCTAAGATCTTTTAGTGTAAAAGTAGGCATATTCTAGTACATTATCTAATGGTTTTTCAATTCTAGCCTCTTCTACAATCTCACAAAGTATTTCTACACTTTTCTTAAGATGTTTGAGATAATCTAGATCTTTTAGTTTTATAGTATTCATAGTTTTATAGTATTCATAGTGACGCATTCCATTTTTTCTTTTGTGAGGGGGGTTTGGTTCAACAATGATTGCATACATACGAGGGGCAAGAACTTTTAGTTTTACAGTATTCATAGTGACGCATTCCATTTTTTCTTTTAGCTGAGCCTTTAGTTTCTCAATTTCTGTTAACAAAGAAAATGTCTTTTCAATAGTTTTAGCATGAGTTATCTTAATAGAATCATACAATTTCTTATAATGCTGCTTAACTTTTTCATTCTCAGCCCTAAAAAGCTCATTTTGTTCTTGAAGAGCAGTGACATTTTCTGTTAATTCTATGTTCTGAGAATCTAAGGCCTTAACATCAAGAGTACGAGCTGCCTCACTACGTCTCTTATTCAAGTGAGAGATGTGCTCCTTCAATTTTCTACTTGAGTTGTCTTTTCCTTGAAGCTGCTCTTTCAGTTTATTGATTTCGAAAAATGAGTCAAATTCAGGAGTATCATGAGATGTCTGTGATTTGTTGTTTCTAAAACGTTCTTTAAGATGTTGATACTTTATTTGCAAAGTTAGGAGATCCACCTCAAGTTTGGAAAAATGATTTATCATTTCATTATGATCATCTTTTTGAATCTTATGTTTTAATTTAGAAATCACAGCTTTGACATTACATGCTTGTTTTACAGTGTAAACATCATGCCTTTCATAAAATTTAGATACAGTATTAATAGAATTCATGACACTATATAAAAATCCATTTGACAAACAATCAGCAATTAGATTCTCGTTTTTAATGAGAAGGTTTTTCCTCTCAATTTTAGCACTTTTCTTGTCCACAGCATTTTGGTCAACCTCAGCTTCCATTTGTTTAAAAATTTCTTTCATTTCTTTAACTTCTTTAATGAGAGTCGTTTGGATTCCCTTAAACTGTTCTTTAAGCATTTTGAAAAATGGAATTACTTCAATAAGGTAACATTTCTTTGTTTGTTCGAAACCTCTTTCCCCTTCCGTAAGACCACAGAGGGGTAATTCTCTTTTTACAAGTTTTGTCAAATTCCATAAACAGTTGTGTAAGTGTATAAATATTAATTTTCACTTGACTTTTTGTTGGAAGAACTCTAGGGACTAGCCTTGCAGGTGTATTGGGTGGATACACCGTCATTTCTGAAATTAGTTTCAGAACGGAAGACCAAAATATCTATTATGCGGACAATTATCTCTCTGGTGTAAAAGTTGCAAGATAATTCTCTTTCGAGTAATCTGAGGGTGCAATCTTAACTTTCTTTTCAACACACATAGGGCTTTTCATTTTCTCAAGCATTTTCTTCCTATTTATCTTAGCTAACTCAAGAGTATCCTCTGAGTCATGCGTAACAGCAGGGTCATGATTAGTCTTGACTAATTCATGACCATTATAAAGAGCAGACTGAACTTGCATTGCACTTGTGAGATATAAGGGATTTTTGTAGCATATTGCTACCTTTTTCTTTTTATCATAAAAAGGTTTTGGTTTACATAACATGTGTACCATTTGAAGAGACTGATCTTGTTTGAATAATTTATCATCAACTTTTTCTTTTAATGCTTTCATATCTAAAAAATCTTCAAGGTATTTATTTTCTTTCTGTTTAAAATCCCTTTTCAAAGTTGCTACTTCTTCTTTCATTAACTTGTTATGGTCAATGGTAGAATTAAGTTGCATTTTTACAGAATGAAGTTTCTTTTTCAAAGATTCTTCTTGAATGTTACGGTCAGTGATAATTATTCTCAATTGTTCATCAATATTTTGGTCTCTTTCAGTTAATTCAAACCTTGCCTTTTTTTTATAAATCTTGACTTGTTCCTTATATCTCTCAAGTTCATTAGTTAATGATTCATTAACTACTTTGTTCTACTCATTGGCAGAAATACATTGGGTAGCTTGTTCATGCATATCATTGATTATCATCATTAATGCATCATATGGCACAGAAGATACATTACTTTGTACAACTTGCTCTACGTTGTTCTTTACATACTATTCATATGGAATAATATTACTATCACTCGTATATTCAGCATCAGAGTCAACAACGTAGCTTTGTTCTATATTGTTTTGCATATGTGTACTTCATGATACTCACCAGTACTATCTAGATAGATATTCATGGATCTTGTAACTAGTAGAAGAATCATATGATGGACCAACTTCATCATAGATTGGATCAGCTGATGATAGATTTGCCATGAACATGGTCTGTGCAGTAGGAGCCTCATCAACATCAGGGTCAATAGCATCACATTGATCAGCTTAAAAGACGTGGTCCTCGTTAAGTGCTAAATATTGTACTAGTGCCTCATCCACATCATCGTCAAACGTGTTAGCTTGTCAACCTGCAATAAACAACTGCTCTTCATCCAAAACCACTCCATTCTCCTGAGCTTGCATCAGCAGCATCTTGTCCTTGAAGTATTCTAAATTCTGTGGTCGCTTTAGGTGAGTGCATTGTCTTGCTATGTGCCCTATTCCATTGCAGTTATAACATTTAATAGGCTTTGCTTGACCAAGATTTGCATTGTCGCCTTTGTTTTGAACTCCCCCATTTCCAGCTGCTACTGCTCCCCTTGCATTGTTCCCTTAAACTCTGTTTTGTCTACTCTGAACATTCTGAACAACAGCCCTGCCGTTTTGAACTATGGCTTGGTTCCTTGTGTTAGATGAGGTTCTGAGTTGATTGTTAGTTTGAGGAAGGTGTACTTTGTAGGATTGGATGAGAAGGGCAACTGTTTTAGTTAAGTTTTCAATCAAGTCATCAGTTGGGGTAAGTCCTGAATCAAGTTGTATGTTATCAGCAAATTGTGGAAGAGCTAATGATTGTGTAGGGTATTGCTGAAGTGAAGCATTAGACATAAAGGGAAGAGGATCAATAGCATGTTAAGTGTATCTTTCCAACATAATCTTGTTCTTATTAGTATGTGCCTCGTGTTGCTTCAAGTAAGCGTATAGCTGATCATAGTTAGATGTTTTCAATCCTCTATTCAGTTTGACTGCAGTTACAAATCTACTCCATTCAGGCAACATGTTGTTCACAAACTTTGAGTTAAGCTGCATTTTAGGCATAATCATCTTAATGTTTCTCATGTCGTTAATGAGCTTTGTAAACCTAACATAGTATTCATGAATGGTTTATCCTTTGTTCTGACAGAAGTGTTCAAAGTCATCGTATAACTGTGATTCACGTTCATCTTTTGTTAACTCAGAACCTTCCAAGAGAATCTTCACATTATCCCAAATGTCTTTAGCGTCAGTGTAATAATTGATGAGAGTGTAGATATCTTTTGGTAAACCTTGAAGTAGGATATTCGTTGCAAGAACGTCAGCTTTATACCTATCCTTTTCTTCTGGTGTGAGGTCTCTAAAGACTCTATCCCGTTCTGGACCTAGAGCACCATCAGCGAGTGGCTCTCTGAACTTTCCCATCTAAAACGGACCTTTATCAATCGATAGAACAATGTTCTCCCCATTTTGTTTTCCCTTATAGTACAAACAAATATCTTTTTGCCAAGACTCAAAGTCATCCCTATCAAGCATGGTGGGCGGGTATTAGAACCAACACTATTGATATCTTCAGAAAGACTAGCCACCAAAACTGATTATAAAATGATATGAGTTGATCGTTCAATGATTAGTGAGTGTATGTTAAAAGTGGTGAAGTTAAATTAAGTTTTTTGTTGTTTTAGTTTTGTTAAGTCCAAAGATTGAAAAATTCCAGATGTTCAACAAGTAGCTCAAACTGTTGCCTAGGTTACCAAACCGCTATCTAGACTACCAAACCGCTGTTAAGTTGCTAAACTGATGCCAACTCAACAAACCGCCAGACTTTAGTTTAGTAAACCGCTACAAGCAATAAATCTTCAAAACTTGTCACAAACCGCTATGGATAAACCGCTACTATTAAAAATAATCCTAGGTAAACCGCTGTCAAGAAATTTACACCAAACCGCTACCAGAAAACCAAACCGCCAGAGTTTTGTTTCCTAAACCGCTGTAAAAAGAATAAATCTTCAAAAACCTGTAAACCGCTACCTAGGAAACCGCTACAATTAGAATAATAGTAAACCGCTGAGAAGAAAAACACCAAACCGCTGCCTAAAAATCACACTGCTAGAGGTTTGTTTCCTAAATCGCTATGAAAGGAATAATTCTTCAAAATCTGTAAACCACTGCTTATCTAAACCGTTGTCACTTTCCTATCTGACAAATCATTGCATAATAAGACAAACCGCTACCAGAGTAAGACAAGCCTCTGTACTTTCCTTTCTGGAAAACCACTGTCTACATTAATTTTCTGTCAAACCGCTGCGAAGAACAAGGAAACAAAATAACAAACCATTACGTAGAAAAAAGTACTTTTTCATACAAAAACACCTAAAATCACCCTTTTGAACATTTTTACTTGATTTCTTCTACCAAACTAAGTACTACAATGATATAACTACTCTAAATACCTAATATTTAACACAATAAAGATCAAAACCTAAGACAAAAGAGCAAACAAACCAAAGACCTCAAAAAGTACACTTTTTGATCTAAACCAAGCAAGAAAACTCACATACACACGAGTTAATCATCCTATGGGCTATGATACCAATTGTAGGATATTGGATATCATAACACAATGGTGATGGTTAGGGTTAGCTAAATTCTAGAGAGAGAAACAACTAGAGAGAAAAGTTCTAGTGAGAGAAAGCGATACTTGAATTATGAAATGACCAACTACCTCTTCCATAGGATGGAAGAGGTATTTATATGTGTCTTACAGACCGGCCCAATAGCCATGGTGCGGGCTTACATGTGTGGGTTTATACCCGACTCAATATCGTGTGTAATACGATTAACATTAAACTACAAACTAGGATAAACTGTAAAATACACGGGGTGACTGAGTCTTTTTGTTAAACCTAACATCTTGAATTCTTGAAATTTGAAAAACACATATTTTAGGCAATGTTTGACAATACTTATTCACCAAACGTATTATCTCCAACATTGTCGATCCTTATTCTTCCAGCATTTTGGAAACTATACAAAACTTATTATCTTCAAACGTGTCTTCTAGAATATCTATATCTTTACTTAGAATTCTTGAACTCTTGAAAGTTGAAAAATGAATCTATCTATGACAATGTTGAATCTTGAATGTTGTAAACTATCTTTGGCAATGTTGAATTCTTGAATCTTAAGTTAGGGCTGTAATCAAGTCAAGTTTTTATCAAGCAACTCGAGTTCGAGCTTGAGCTTGGCTCGATTAAGCCAAGCTTTTATCAAGCTCAAGCCCAAAAAATAGCTCGAAACACATAACAAGCCAAGCTCAAGCTTTTAATAGCTCGGCTCGAGTTCTTATCAAGCTTTTTCGAGCTTTAATATAGATTTCTTTGCATAATAAAATTATATAAGTAACTAAGGGCTAATTTGAGTATTAACCTAATTATAAGGACTTAATTCATAAATAAATGAATAATATATTCTAGAAGGAATTTTAACCGTAATTAACCTAACGATTTGTATTATTTATTTATTTTTTTACTTTTTGAGTCCATTAAGCATTTTTTTTCATTCAACCACCAAGTCTAAAGTTTCTCTCTTTATGTTTCTACAAAAAATTGTAAGTTTAGTTATCAACATTTTTAATATATTTTATACTATTAGACTTTGTAAAATCTTGCTATATCTATAAATTATTGTAACGAGTAGAGACACATTGTAACACCCCCATTTTGAGAATATAGCAGCAGAAGCTAATCTGGGGTATTACTTCATAGTACAACAGTCAAAATCATAGAAAACGACCCAAAAGAGACGTTTTTAGCAAAGTTTGTTATCATTCATTTATTCATCATAGTTTTTACAAAAGAAGGTCCCAAAATCTATAAGAAAAGTGTGAATGATAACAGTTTAGCCATCTTCAAGTCCGTGCCACTCCGTGCCATTAGTTGCTCTATTACTTGAGATAAACATGCTAAAAGAGATCAACATAATAGTTGAGTGAAATTCATAAGTTTATGATAAATAGTGTGAATACAAATCATTATAAGTGATAATTGCATTGAGTACAATTATTTATACAAAAACAGTTGTATTGTTGTTAGTTTATGAATCACATATATAAACTTAATAGAACTGGGAGCCTTTACCCAAGACATACTAGGAGTCACTATCAAAAGAGATACTTTGAGCTATTATCCAAAGAGATATTGGAAGATATTACCCAAAGAGATATTGGAAGATATTACCCAAAGAGATTCCATAAGTTTCTCAGAATTTGGCACCATGTTTGGGCATAAAATGGCTAATTCCTGGAATCTTCTAATGTATGTATTTAGGCAATAATATATCAGGATAGTATACAGTTTAGAAAACACTTGTATTCATAGTTTATAACATGAATTCCCTTTGGGATTTATAAAACAAGTAAAAGTAGAGTTATAATCTCACGTATCATAATAGAGTATAGATGAAAAATATTGTTTATAGCATGTATCCCCCTCACGGGTTTAAGAAATATTCAAAAGGTTTAAAAGTGAGGCTATGAATCTTACCTTAACAGTACTGGGAATCAGATTGATGGAAAAAGTATAGTGATGTGTCCGTATGGTAGTACGATGATATCTACTCGGGCGGAAAGTATATCAAGTGAAAGAAAAACAGCTTCGTCACGTAACCTAAGGTAACATGTCAAGTCTTAGTTTGATTATAAAGTTTTAATGTGATGTTATTTTGATTGAATAATTGTAGAAATATTGCATCACTGTTCGGGCAATCATAATCCAGAGGCCACGCAGTATTGTTTGAGGAGGCAGGGAACTTTAAATCGTAAACCCAGCAAACTCGTCAGAACAAATACCCAAATGGAAACCCCTCACATGAATTTCCCTAGTATCGTGATACGATAAGATTTTAAGTTTCTTCAAAATTTAGTCGATGATAAATTACGTTTAATAATAAACGTAATTTAATTTATAATACGTCGATCGTTAATTAATAACGATAAATGTGTCGGGTTTCGATAAAATCGGGTTTCATAACATTTATCTATATTTTTATAATTTATACAAAAATATAATATTTTACATTTTTAAGAATATCAATTTGGCAATATATACCCTTGATTTAAGTTAATTACAAAACTAGTCCTTTATATATAAAATATATATATGAAATAATCCCTTGACTTTAGAACTTGGCAAAACAGTCCCTTATAGTTATAAGTTTAGGAAAATGACATTTTCAGTCCCTTTAGTTATAAGTTTTAGAAAGTTTTGATATATACCCCTATGCATGAAAAATGTATCGTTTTTAGTCCAAAATCCATAATAATGATATTTTTCAATATGAAAAGTAATTTTTAGGTTATAGCTTATTAATATAAGCTAAAATGTGAAGGTTTAATGTAACAAAAGTTTAAAATAACAATTTGTTAAGCTAGAAATCAAAACGGGTCAAATTAGGGTTTTAAAATGAAAACGCGCGGGTTTTAAGCTCAAATTCTTTCAAGACTTAATAAAGTACTTATAATATTGTTAGATAAGCTTATTAGGATAGATTATAACAACATCTTACAAGTTTAGCTTATAGATTAAGTAAAAACATGAAATTAGGGTTTCATGAGCTCGGTTTGGATCAAAAAGGTAAAACACATATGTTTTTGAGTTCAAAGCTTTTAACAATGGTTTAAGCATGATCATATGAACATTATAAGAGTATGGAAATAGAATGTGAGCTTATGGAACCTGGTTTTGAGCTTATAGCTTGGAAACGGGTCGAAATGGGGACTTTTAGCTTCGTACGCCTAGAATAACAACTCTAGGGCTTCAAGACTTGGTTTCTTCACTTGTATTCTGCTCTTGGGACTTCTATTGTTGCTCTTGATCAGACCTTGGACTCCATTGATAATTTAGAAGAAATGTGAAGGTGTGATTTTGAAATGGAAAGGGTGCGCCTATTTATAGGTAAAAATGGACTTGGAGGCCAAGTTTTGCTAGCAAGGTGGCATGTATTCTTGAAGACCAGGTGTTAGGAGTGGAGTAGGGAGCAAGATTAGTAACTAAGGTGCTTGGAATGCAAGGTGGAAGGTGTTGGAGGGGGGTGAGGTACCACGGCTGAAATGAGACAACAAGGAGGGGATGTGGCCTTCTTGGTGGCCAAGGAATGAAGTTGAGGTGCTTGTAAGCTGCTAGGGGCTGAAGTAGGTGAGTCATGGTGGTACTTGGTAAGTATCTTGGTTTAAAAATGGGTAAAAATGAGGAAAAAGGGGCGCGGGTTGGAAACTAGCTCGGGTTAGGGTTTTTGGTTTTAATTTCATGTATAATGGAGTAATAAGGAAGGAAAATGAAATGTAATGTCATTCATTACATGCTTGTAACTTGTGCTTAAGTGTCTTGTACGAATTCATTTGAAAAACAGAGGTAAAACGGCTATTTTGATTATCGAGCTTTATTGACTTGTACATTGTGCTTAAAAGAGCTTGTACATTATTTTGGAGGGAAATAAAATTTGAATTTTATGCATAGATTACTTGTACACTTTCTTTGAATGCTTATACATTCATTTTGAATGTATACATTACATAGAATTGGAGTTTAGGCATAAACGTTAATGGTTTATGTTCATTTGATTATATTGTCGTGAAAACTTTGTTAAATAGATAACGTACATGATATAGAGGATGATAGATCATTTATTTATCATATTAGGATGTTTACTTGATGTAAACATTGATAGAATAGGCATAGGTCGTTGTGTGAGCTCGTTTACTTTAGAAATGTAAACTATGATACGTAATGGAATGAAATGAAATGAAAATTTATTCCCGTAAAAAAGTAGTACTTAACATAGTAAGTAGATATTACATTGATGAAAACGAGGTGGCTTTGATTACTTAGTACAGTTCACCTTTGAATGTGTACATTACGCAAATTTAGGGTTTAGGCATAAACGTTAACGGTTTATGTTCATTTGGTATTATTGTCGTGAAATCTTTGTTAAATGAATAACATATATGATAAAATGGATAATAGATCATTGACTTGACATATTAGGAAGTTTACTTGATATAAACATAAATAGAATAGGCAATCGGTCGTTGTGTGAGCTCGTTTACTTTTAAAATGTAAACTATGATACGTAATGGAATAAAGCAAAAAAATTCCCGTGAAAAACTAGTACTTAATAATATAAGTGGAGATTACAGTGATGAAAATTATGGGTTGTTATATACGGTTCCTTGTTTTTTCCTATTCTGGGTCTTCCAACCTGTGATTGTTAACGTTTAGAGCTGGTATTGGATTAGCAACTTGATGATCCCTGCACATTTTATGTGTTTTTGTTAGTACGCATAGGTTTTTGTCTAGCGAAGAATAATGTACACTTGTGGTGCATACATATGTTTAGTGTTGTAAGTCATTAGTATATTTGGATTCAGATAGTAATGCATTGCAGATGTGCTTGATAATTGCAACCTGTTAAGATTGTTGCAGCATTAGTTTCTATAGTTATGTAGTCGTGTATTAGTCCTATTAGTATGATTAAGGTACCATTGTAAATCGGGACACAACCCAACATGAACTGGCTGCAATCACAACTGTTTTTTTTTCCAACAACTCATATTCATCCATATTAAAGTTTGTTCCCATCTCGTTCTAAAGCGTCAAGCCAATAATGTTACCACTGTCAAAAACACTCTACTGTTAAAACATAGAGTGGTTTCAAAACGTCCTGTTAATGGAATTTGTAAGATGGAATTTACGTATGGTTTTCAATATTGATTGTCCTTCGCTGGGTATCGTTTGAAATGGCATCCCGTGTTGTAGTAATCCTGGTGATAGCCTGGATACGGCCAGTGTAATCTGATATAAGGGTAAAAATATCAGAAAGGAAAGTGTTGAATAAATTGAGGACGTTACTGTTGTACCTGTGAGTACTGAATGCTTTACAGATTCTTTAGCTTTGTCTTCTAACCAAACAATCTCGACTACTGACCCTTCATCTTTGGGGGTGTTATCAAAATTAGTTCTAGAACATATTGCTTTAGTAGAGGAAAGGCCTTCTTTATTATCACATTTAGAAGCAGACGCATTAACAAAACTTGAAAGCACCACTTTGTTGATAGTTTCCAGCACACCTACGCTCAAAAGTACTATTACAAAAACACTACCTATAAACATATTTGTCTCGCAATAACTTAATAGAAAGAAATCCTATAATTTGTGCTCTCAAAGTCTAGTTCACATATAGAACCCGTTTAGCATTAACATATATACTAAATCTATAAAAACCATCAAATTTACAACAAAAACTCTGTTTTTATTTCTAAAAAAAGATAAGACAAGTATTGGCTCTAACACTCTTACTGTACACAAAAAAGTAAAAGAGTGTGGTGGTAAGTTGACTCCTAGGTGTCCAAACATAAATCACATGTACTACATACATGCCCGTATTAAGAACCATATTAAAGTTGTTGTATTCATAACTAAACTCGGTTTTGTTATAGCTACTCCTAAAATAATAATTCAACCCAATAAATAATCCGATAATCAGAATCAGTTTATATATACCTAGATGCTATTTTGGATTGCTTATTTTCTTAGCTTTTGGTTTTGCTTATAAGCAAATACTTTTCATTCTATGTTTATCCCAAAAGTGCTATTACAAAAACACTACCTATAAACATATATGTCTCACAATAACTTAATAGAAAGAAATCCTATAATTTGTGCTCTCAAAGTCTAGTTCACATATAGAACCCATTTAGCAATAACATATATACTAAATCTATAGAACCATCAAATTTACCACCAAAACTCTCCGTTTTTATTTCTAAAAAAGACAAGACAAGTGCATTGGCTCTAACGCTCTTACTGTATATCAAGCGCGCTAGAAAATGGCTTTGTGGTGTAGTTGACTCCTAGGTGTCCAAGAACATAAAACACTCTATAGATATAATCGAGCGCGCGCGAGCTCTCGAGAGCCGCTGATTAAGAACGCGAGTGATTAAAGTTTGTTTATTCATAACTAAACTCACACTTTTTTGTGAGCGCCGAGCGAGCGAGAGAGCGCGCGCATAATAATTTATTACCCAATAAATAATCCGATAATCAAAATCAGTTTATATATACCTAGATGCTGTTTGGGAATGCTTATTTTCTTAGCTTATGGTTCTGCTGATAAGCAAATACTTTTCATTCTACGTTTATCTCAAATAAGCATTTAGAAATAAGCAGATCATAAAAATAAGTTATTTTAAGCAGATAAGCCAAAGCAATATGGAGTATCTAAACAATCCAAACGGCTGCTTATTAGCTTTAAATAAGCAATACGAAACACTATATTGACACAAAAACAAATACTAAACTCCAGAAAACGCAAAACCAAACAGCCCCTTAAGATTGAACTCACAAGTCACAACAAAATACATAGAGGCTGTTTGAGATCGCTTATTTTCTTAGCTTATGGTTCTGTTTATAAGCAAATAAGCACTTCATGAAGAAAAAAAATATTTTGCGCAGATAAGTCGAAGCAATATGGAGTATCTAAACACTCCAAACTGTTGCTTATCTGCTTCAAATAAGCAATCCTAAACACTATATTGACACAATAAATTTTCTGATAACCAAAATCAGTTTATATAGACCTAGAGGCTGTTTGGGATCGCTTATTTTCTTAGCTTATGGTTCTGCTTATAAGCATATAAGCACTTCACAAAAAAAAGTTATTTTACGTAGATAAGCCAAAGGAATATGGCGTATGTAAACCCTCCAAACTGCCGCTTATCTGCTCCAAATAAGCAATCCTAAAAGTAGCCACAAAAACTAAAAGAAAATGGGAATGTTTAACTTTTGGTTCCTCTTGTTTCCTCATCATCTTCCTCATCCACCTAGTCATCATCATCTTCTTCTATGCCTTGTGGGGGTCTAAACTCTCTGCAGATAATGAAATTCCAACATGTTTAACATAGGTTTGATTCACATGCTGGGATGAAGTTGTTATGTTTTTATCTTCATCTACACCTTTTCCAGAATTAACTTATGTCTTCTTTACAAAACGACCACCAGAACCCCTCACTCTTCTCATAGCATGCTAATCTCGAGATTAAGTGCGAGCCGCGAGAGTGCGCGAGAGACATAATAGATGCTCATGAAAATTAGCATTATCCAAGAATATGATGATCATATTTATAAGATTTGAAGCGTGAGCTAAAATGCCAATACTTTAATTAGAACATATTGTACTTATGTGTTGCGTCTTGCAAAGATGATCTTCTACTACTTTTAATTCTTGGTTCTAACATTAAACACTCAGCAGCAACTTTGCCTTTATCCTTCTTACCTGCTAAAGCTTAAAAAGTTTTTTTTAAATATTTTCATTGCATCTTATAGCCGATTGAGTGTATCCATAGAGAAAAGCTTTTAACAGATGAAATTAAAATCAATCGAGTATTAGATACCTTTACATCCGGTAGTTCACAGACTGCCTGTACTATTTCATCTGCATTTTTCCAAGGAAGTTGCTTTCATAATAAATTATGAAGGCATATCAATATGAACATGTTATCTGATCTTTTTATAAATATGTCTGGATAAAATAATATATACTGTACACATACCATATTATGATTCTCTATGTATAAGACACCATATCTGCAAGTAGTTTAGATTCAACTTTCTGCGATGATTCACCGGCTGCTATAAATTACAGGCTCCACTAGATGAGGCTCTCCGTCTCTTTTGCATTCCATTTTTCTCCAAAGCCACATGATCACTTCCATTCAACTTATCTGACATATTATCAATATCACCACTGCTCTCAGTCACGGGATAAACTTACAAGAAATCTTTTCTCTATTAAATTTCGCCTATATCAGCCAATCAGATTCTTTAATAAAGTGATTTAGAGGGTTTCATGCATAAAAAGGTACATTTTGGTTGATTTTCAGCACATTTAGCCTATGCACTTTTTAGTTAATATTCTAAAATTCAACACGCTTGATAATACATGTATCAAAATCACCTACTAAGTAAATAAGAGCTCAACTTTATTTGAGCCACAGCTAACATTTATGACATGTGCATCCAAACAAACTTGTCATCAAGACATTATTGTATCCTCGTGAAAATTCCAGAATCCATACAATCCAAGTATTACAAATTACTACTGCATATTGAAACCTCACAAACCTTGAGAACACCAGGAAATTCATTTGAAAATACATACATGAGCATTAAGAATATTCTTTGAACGACCCAACAAAATCGAATCTGCCAAATAAGCTCACTTCAAAGACAAATTCATCACAAAACTGCTCACACAAAGACCTTGTCAATAAAAACTATAATTAAAATAACAATCTTAAATTAAAAAAGGATAAGTATAATAGTATAGACTTATGTTGCCAGAACCTGTAATACACGGCAAAACACATTAGAACTAATTTCTAGCAAAACAATTTGCTTTGATACTTTCGGCAGCTTGGAACTGAACTAAAAAATAACATCTATAATTAAGCACATTGATATAATAGTAAAAAACATTGTTGGTTACTTAGAAATCAACTTTGGACAGAAAAATAAGGGGTTATCTGAAATTTCTATTAAAAGTGTTTATAGATTTTGGTTTTTTAATAAAGTAGAAGCAACCCATAAGACAATTGCTATGGGTTATCAATTTCTGGATTTACTAAAATCTCAACAATAAGCACAAATCATATCTATATATCTCATAAAACTTACTGTGGAGCACCGCCACTCGGCTGCCATAAAGTAATTATTTCAGTAACCTGATTAAGAAGAACAACCTTCTGCCTTTGAGAAATCTATGGCTTACTTTATAGCATGATTCTTAATTCCTGCCCAACATCTTTACCTTAGTCGAAAAAAACTAAGACATACAGAATAGTACCCAGCCGAGCGAGAGAAATTACTTTGTCCAGTGTGCTATCCTCGATATATTTCCTCAATCCATATGAATTTTGATACTAGCCTTGGTTTCTCCATTGGCTTCACAACCACTTCAAGCTTTTGAAAATTCGGCCGATTTGATAAAAATCAAGTATAAACACTGATTTTGTCTTTTGAATGATAGCTTCTTGGTTAAATATTTAGCTATTGACTTTTTAAGCCATTGTACTTGACTTCACAATACAAAAACACCATAAATATTGAATAAATGCGAGCTAACAAATTACCAATTTTGTTGTATCCACCACAGTCGAATGATCGCTAGTAGAAGTTGTTTGGAAATGTTCTCTGTCCCGCAAGTGATGCCTGACATTGAAAACCAATCAAGAAAAATCCTAAAACAGTAAGCTGAAATCAATCATATTAAATATAACTATGCCTCACCATCATATCTATTTCGACTTTTTTTTCATTTTACTTTCACTTATGGGTCACCCAATTTTTTATAGAAACATAAAAACAAAAAAGTCACTATAAATATCGTAATAACCGCCATTTTCTACAGAAACATACAAAGAAAGCAAACTATATCTCCTAAATTAACTCATGAATTACCTCAGATGGAAAAACTGCCATTAAGGATTCATCCTCAGCTAAGGTCTTCGAAAGTTCATACTAAACTTGAAAAACATAAAACCTTTAAGTAAGTCAAATAAAGTAACGTTATAAACTCAAAATGAGCAATAAATCGCAGGCCGAACATACCCCCGTGCCCAAAATCCTCTGTTTTGCCCACAAATGTTCTATCACGTAAGTTACATCTCACAAAATTACTATAAAAACATGTTTCGCCAATAAAATTCAATTCAAGAATTTCATCAAACAGTATGCAAAACTATAATAAAGGTTGA
The DNA here is from genome assembly GCA_026074375.1 of Tanacetum coccineum. Taxonomy (NCBI): domain Eukaryota; kingdom Viridiplantae; phylum Streptophyta; class Magnoliopsida; order Asterales; family Asteraceae; genus Tanacetum; species Tanacetum coccineum. Next base: position 52,871 of record BQNB010003628.1, read on the forward strand.
TTTGAAACTAAAATTAATAAATGCATACGAAACTAATCTCTAATTGATCATGCATCAAAACTGATTAGCTAACATAATTCGATTAAATCGGAACAAAAATTAACAAAAAAAATAAAGGTTAACAAAGTTAATTTAAGAGGATACATTCTATGCTTTTCGGTGGATTAGATAACCGGATTTGTGAGTGTGGTTAGGGTTTATTTTAATTTTGTGTTTGATTTAATGCACATGGTTAGGGATTTTAGGCGTGATTGCAGCAAGACTTCCCCCCACCCCCAATCCTGATTTGTTTTCCTAAATGTCATAGTTTGAATCCACCAAATTATTTCCTAGCTGTTTGTGTATTTTTATTTTAAAAATTACTCACAAACATTAGGGTAGTCCGCGTGGTATTGGCATTCATTTCAGGGTAGCAGACTTGTGTCGAATCCTTAAAATGTCTGCTTTTTTAGATATAAGCACGAAATAAATGCCATATATAAATAAAAAGTTAATGACATGGCAACCAAGATGACATGGCATTATGACGTGGCATAAAATAGTCAAATGCCTCATGTTATATATAATGTAGATATATATATATATATATATATATATATATATATATATATATATATATATTATAGTGACTGTTGGGATTTACAAGATTTGAAGATTACAAAAAACCCCCCTATTAGACGAAATGAGAAAGAAGAAACATGAAGGACCAAATATGTAATTGTTTATAAGTCATAGATAGTAAGGCAAGGGTTGGATTGTAACCCAGCCACCTCAATTATATTAAAGAGGGTTTTAGTTAGGTTAGCACTCACCATTCTCCAGTAACAATGTAGATCAAAGTGTGTGAGTGTTAAACTAGGCATTTAAAGCCTTATAAGGCCCTAGGTTATTAGTAATATTAGCTATTTTCTTCTTTGTTAATGCTTAATAGAAGAAAACCTTATTAGTAACTTTGATCTTGTTCTCAATTATTATTCCGCTGTGTGTTGATCATTGTTATTATACCCTAGTTGAGTCCAGATATTGGATTTTACAAGTGGTATCAGAGCCTCGTGGCTCTTGATCTAGGGTTGATAAGGTTTTCATGTAAAATTATTGTTTCTGTTATTTTATAAAAAGGCGTATTGTCAATTAGGGTATTATTTTTAAGCAAACCTAATATTGTTTAAAGGAAGCAGCAGTAATGACAAATGAAGGCTTCTAAATTGATGATCTTATCTGTGACGTGATCATGATGGTATTTATGCTTCATTCTTGTTCGAAACGCATGATCCATGAATTAGCGACAACTTTGCTACAGAAAAAGTTTGTCGCTGTATGGATATTGGACAGATCTATGACAGTTTTTGCAACTGGTATTACTGATTAGTGGGACATAACAGTGACAATCATGAGGTTGCTAAACATATGGAGAAAGGATATCTATTTTTGTGACAGATTTTGCGACGATTTTGTGACACTTTTAAGGCGTCGTCTGGATACTTACAAAAAAAGGTATATGTATGAGTTATATGTTTGTTTCTGCTGTTTTAGTTTATCTACTTTATGGCCTGCAGTTACGTATTGATAACAGCCCAGGTGTCGGAGTTACAAAGAAAACAGCAGGTTTAAAAAAGAAAAGTCACAACAGGTTGTTAAGGATGTGGTGTGTAGTGTGAATGATAGGCTGCGTCTGGTAATATGGTTGCATCTGCTAGTCATAATGGTATTACATGGGCCTACGAGATTATTGCAGGATTTGGTTATGAATTCACATATTTTGGGAACAATTATGGATGAATACGTCCCTGATTGGGAAAGGATAAAAGTTTTAATATAAATCCCTGATTGTTAGGTGATTGTAAATTTATCCCAAAATTTACTTATCATGACTGTTATGGAGTGATTTGTGGAAGATGTACCAGATTAAGAGATTATATTCTATCCATATTTCTTGCTGGTCTGAATCTGTAGTACATGTAAGCATAATTCCAATTGTTCTGATAACACAAGATATTTCCTTACTGGTTACTTGTTTATTGCTTGGTTTCATCATGTTCCTTGCTAGATTGTTTGTCATGGATCTTCTGGTAGTTCATGTTCCTCGCTGGTATTCCTGCTGGTAGGACTTATGTTCCTACTGGTCTGCTATGGTTTCTACTTGCTTGCCTGTTCAGACACTGTTTGTTATTGCGCTGCTTAAATTATTATAGGTCCTACAAGACTCCCTTGGATCTTAAGCAATGATGATGTGTAAGTTCATTTTGGAGATTCAGGTGCATGAACATGAAATCTTGATTGAATAGTACGCGCTCTTTACAATCTTATGGGGGCATATGATAATAAAACAGTTACATGATGATGATCATCAAAAAATTCGATAGGGGGCATTAATTTGGATGAAGCAATAACATTGAGTGGTTTCTCTTTCTTTCTTGGCTATCCTCTGACTCACCCGAGACTATCGGTCATCATTGCATGTAATCAGCCATGCATAATATTACTACAAGAATTATCCAAAGACATTTTGTTACATGATATTGTAATAAGCATGTCTTTTTCGCACTAAAGGACGAGATGATCTATGCTACTGAGTTCATGATTCAAGCAGATGGTTAGTATACTTTTAAGGGGAAGCTTATTGTTCATATACTTACCGCGAGCGACCGCGTGCATCACTTGAGGGGAAGCGTTTAGGAGTTGCACAAGACCCCTATTAGATGATTACAAAAAAGGGGAAGAAGATTTATGATGTGCAGCTTATTACTGTGATGACATGTTTTAGCATTGTTTCTTCATGCAGGTTGTTTTGTAATATCAAATAGGGGAAGATTGTTGGGATTTATAGATTTGAAGATTACAAAACCTATTAGACGAAATGAAGAAAGAAGAAAAAATGAAGGACCAAATATATAATTGTTTAGTTAGCTTAGATAGTAAGCTAGGGTTTGGTTGTAAACCCTAGCCACCTCTATTATATAAAGAGGGTTTTAGTTAGGTTAGAACTCACCAGTTCCAGTAACAATGTAAATCAAAGGTGTGTGTGTGTTAACTAGGCGTCAAGCCTTATAAGGCGCCTAGGTTATTTATTTAATAGTTTAGCTAGTTACTTGTTAAGTGATTAAAGAAGACAACCTTATTAGTAACTTTGATCTAGTCTTAATTATTATTCCGCAGTGTTATGATCATTGTTAATTATACCCTAGTTGAGTCTAGATCTTGGATTTTACAATGACGTTCTTTTAAAAACAACATATGGGGAACAAAGATTACTTCGACTCTAAAAATAAAAGCCTAAAAAGTAATCTAAACGTTCCCTAGTTTAATTTTGACTCAATCTAGAGTATCGAAAAATATATATTAAACTATATATTTCGACACCTAGTGTAATCTCGTCAAGTATTTTGATTTAATGAGTAGAGTAAGGATTATTTCGATCTTAGATTAAAATTCTAGGAAATGGATCCAAACGCTCCTTATTAACGAAAATCTTGACTAAGGAACGTCCGAAAAATATACATTAAGTTTTATATTTCGCCGACCAATATGAGTTCATTACATGTGACTTAACAAAAATGAAATAAAGTTTATTTTGACTCAAGACTACAATTTAAAATGTTAAACCAAACGCCCCTTTTTTAAGAAATTTTATTTAATATATCAATATATATATATATATATATATATATATATATATATATATATATATATATATATATAATATATATATATATATATATATATATAATATATAATGAATTATATATCTTTGAATGACTAATACAATTTTCGTAATGTGTTTATAACACTTGAAAAAATATAGTGAATGGTCATATCGACTCTAGACAGAAATCTAGAAATGATCCAAACACCCCTTTATTTTTAAAAACCTTGACCAATGATGTCAAAAAATAAACATTGAGATATGTATGTTTCAATAATCAATATACGATCATTTTAACGTGTTTTTGGCGTGAATAACAGTGTACAAGTTCGAAATTTTCTAGTTAAAAAAATATGTATAATTTTTATAAAAAAAATTGAAATCTCCCGACTCACACACAACGGCAGAGACAAACGGAGGAAAGGAGAATTGGAGAGGAAAAAAGAGGTAGATTCAATTTTTTTTATAAAAGCGAGAGCGTTATCCATCACATATTTTTTTTCACCAAGCAAAAATTTTTTCCGAAAAAAAAAAACCTTGTACACTGTATATTCACGCATAGCCCAAAAACACTTGAAAATGATCGTTATATTGATTATTGAAACATACAAATCTCAAAATGTTTAATTTTTTGACATCATTGGTTCAAGGTTTTAAAAATAAGGGTTGTTTGGATCATTTCCTATAATCATAGTCTAGAGTCAAATGACCATCACTAATTTTTGTCACGTGTATATAACACATAACGAACTAGAATAGTCATCAAGATATAATAATTCATATATAATATATATATATTTATAATATATAAATATATATATATATATATATATATAATATATATAATATTATAAATAGTATATATAAATATTTAATATATTGATATATTAAGGGCGGGAGTGCCGTGGGTGATAAAATTTCTTAATAAAAGGGGCGGTTTGGTTTAACATTATTAAATTGTAGTCCTTGAGTCAACATAAACTATTTATTTCATTTTTGGTTAAGTCACCTGTAATGGGAACCCATATAGGTCGGGACGAAATATAAAACCATAATGTAATTTTCGACGATCTTAAGACAAGTCTTTACGTTAAAAAGACGCGTTTGGATCATTTCCTAGATTTTAAATCTAAGATCGTAATAATCCTTACTCTACTTATTAAATCAAAATACTTGACGAGATTACACTAGGTGTTGAAATATATAGTTTAATATATATTTTCGATACTCTAGATTGAGTCAAAATTAAACTATGGAACGTTTGGATTACTTTTTAGGTTTTTATTTTTAGAGTCGAAGTAATCTTTGTTCCCCATATGTTGTTTTTAAAAGAACGTCATTGTAAAATCCAAGATCTAGACTCAACTAGGGTATAATAACAATGATCAAAACACAGCGGAATAAGGTTTTCTTCATTAATCATTAACAAAGAAACTAGCTAACTATTAACTAATAACCTAGGCGCCTTATAAGGCTTGACGCTAGTTTAACAACACACGACAAGGCCTTTTGATTTACATGTTACCAAGGGAACTGGTTAGTTTTCTAACCTAACTAAATACCCTCTTTATATAAAGAGGTGGCTAGGCGTTTAACAACAACAAAACCCTAGCTTACTATCTAAGCTAACAAAAAAACAATTATATATTGGGGTCCTATCATTTTTTTCTTTCATTCTCATTTCGTCTAATAGGTTTTGTAATCTTCAAATATGTAAAACGCCAAACAATGCTCCCCTATTTGTAATTACAAAACAAACCATGCAATAGAAGAAACAATGCTAAGAACATGTCATCACAATTTAAGAAGATACCCAAACAGTAATAAATCTGCACATCATAAATCTTCTTCCCCTTTTTGTAATCATCTAATAGGGGTCTTGTGCAACTCGTAAAACCGTTCCCCTCAAGTGATGCATGTAGATGGTAAGTATATGAACAATAAGCTTCCCCTTAAAAGTATACTAACCATCTGCTTGAATCATGAACTCAGTAGCATAGATCATCTCTTCCTTTAGTGCGAAAAAGACATGCTTATTACAATATCATGTAACAAAATGTCTTTGGATAATTCTTGTAGTCAATATATGCATGGCGATTACATCAATGGCCGATAGTCTCGGTGAGCTCAGACGGATCAACCAGAAACCACTCAATGCTTATGATCATTCGAATTTTGTGATGATCATATCATGAACTATATGGTATCATATGCCCCCCAAACTATTTGTAAAGAGCGCGTAACTATTCCAATCAAGAATCATATCATGCACTGAATCTCCAAAATGAAACTATACACACATCATTGCTTAAGAGACCAAGGGCGTCTGTGGACCTATAATACTAGCAGCAAATAACAAACATATCGAAACAAGTGAGCGCGAGAGCGAGACGAAAAAACCATAAGCAACCTCTATGGTAGGAGAGCGCCAAACGCGCGAGACCTGTAGCAGGGACCTGACCAGCAGATAGCGCGCGCGCGTGAACTAGCCAGGGGATCAGAGTAACCATGACGCGCGCGCGCGCAATCAGCAGGACACATGAGATGAAGGAACCAGCAAGAACCAGTGCGCGCGCAGTAGGAATTTCCGAGTGTGATCAGAACAAATGAATATGCTTACATGTACTCAGATTCAACCCAGCAAGAAATATGGGAAGAATATAATTCCTATAAATCTGGTACATTCCATAAATCACTCAATAAAGTCAGGAAGTAATTTTGGGAAAATATACAATCCCTAACAATCAGGGATTTATATTAAAACATATCCTTTCCCCAAACCACGACTTATCATATCAAAATTTCTTCCAAATATATGTGAATTCAAACAATCTGCCATAATCAAAACGTAGGGCCCAAGTACACAACCATATGACTAGCCGATCAAACCATAAACACACAGACGCAGCCATCCATTTCACGACCTACACACACATCCTTTTCAACCTGTGTTTGTGAACTTTTCTTATAAACCTGCCTGTTTTCTTTGTAACTACGACCACCTGCTGCTGTTATCAACAACTACAAATACACAAGACCAGCAGGCCCATAAAGTAGATAAACTAAAACAGCAGAAACAAACATATAACTCATACATATACCTTTTTTTTAAGTATCCAGACGACGCCTTAAAAGTGTCACAAAATCGTCGCAAAATCTGTCACAAAATAGCATCTCCTTTCTCCCATATGCTTTAGCAACACATGATTTGTCACTGTTATGTCACTAATCAGTCACATACCTGTTGCAAAACTGTCATAGATCTGTCCCATATCCATCAGCGACACTTTTTCTGTAGCAAAGTTGTCGCTAATTCATGGATCATGCGTTTCGAACAAGAATGAAGCATAAATACCATCATGATCACGTCACAGATAAGATCATCAATTTAGAAGCCTTCATTTGTCATTACTACAACTACTCTACTTACTTACAGACTACTGCAAGCTTCCATTTAAAACAAATAGGGTTTGCATAAAACCCTAATTGCCCCCCAATACGTCCTTTTAATTAAAAAAAAATAAACTAGGAAAAAAATAATTTTACATGAAAACCTTATCAACCCTAGATCAAGAGCCACGAGGCTCTGATACCACTTGTAAAATCCAAGATCTGGACTCAACTAGGGTATAATAACAATGATCAAAACACAGCGGAATAATAATTAAGAACAAGATCAAAGTTACTAAATAGTGGTTTGTTCCTTCATTAATCATTAACAATGGTTTAGGAGCTTACTATTTTCGAAGGGGGTATAAGTGGGGGGGGGGGAGAAGGGTTTGGAGGTTTGGAAGTGGGGTTATATATATTAGTAAGGGGGGTGAGTATGGGGTAGGGGGGTTAGGGGGGTGGGGAGTTATAAGTTTTTAAAGAGGTTGTGTTGTGTGGGAGTGGGGGTATTAATTTGAAGTGAGGTAGTGAGTTGAGTTAGTTTATTGGTATTTGGGGGAAGGATGGGGGGGGAGAGGGAGATGGGAGTATATTAGTGTGTTGTAATAGTCTAATATGTAATATTAAAATCAGTCATTGATATATTTTATGATATATAGATATATATTTAGTTATATTTATTTAAATTATGATCTACATGATATATCCATGAAGCATATTGACTATTTTGCCACGCATAATGCCTTGTTAATCTTGGTTGCCATGTCATTAACTTTTTATTTATATATGGCATTTATTTCGTGCTTATATCTAAAAAAGCAGACATTTTAAGGATTCGAACCCAAGTCTGCTACACCAGAAATGAATGCACTACCAGCGGACTACCCTGATGTTTGTGAGACGTTTTTAAAAATAAAATACAAAACAGCTAGAAAAAAATTGGTGGATTCAACTAATGACATTTAGAATTCAAATCCGGGATTGGGGGTGGGGGGAAGTCTTACTGCAATCACGCCTAGAATCACGCCTAAAATCCCTAACCATGTGCATTAAATCAAACACAAAATTAAAATAAACCCTAACCACACTCATAAATCCGGTTATCTAATCCACCGAAAAGCATAGAATGTATCCTCTTAATTAACTTTGTCTACCTTTATTTTTTTTGTTAATTTTTGTTCCGATTCAATCGAATTATGTTAGCTAATCAGTTTTGATGCATGATCAATTAGAGATTAGTTTCGTATGCATTTATTAATTTTAGTTTAAAATCAACCCTGATTATAGTTTTGCATACCAAATGTTTGATGAAATTCTTGAATGGAATTTTATTGGCGAAACACGTTGTTGTTTTCGATAGTAATTTTATGAGATGTAACTTACATTATTGTAATTTTATTGGCAAAACGTAGATTTTTGGGCACGTGAATGTTCGGCCTGATGATTCTTGCTTATTTTTTAGTTTATAACGTTACTTTGTTTGACTTAATTAAAGGTTTTATGTTTTTCAGGTTTAGTATGAACTTTCGAAGACCTTAGCTGAGGATGAATCCTTAATGGCAGTTTTTCCATCTGAGGTAATTCATGAGTTAATTTAGGAGATATAGTTTGCTTTCTTTGTATGTTTCTGTAGAAAATGGCGGTTATTACTTTAAATTATAGGTGACTTTTAGTTTTATGTTTTCACAAGAAATTGGGTGACCCATAAAGTAAAAGTAAAATGAAAAAGAATTTGAAATAGATATGATGGTGAGACATAGTTATATTTAATATGATTGATTTTAGCTTACTGTTTTAGGATTTTTCTTGATTGGTTTTCAATGTCAGGCATCACTTGCACGGCAGAGAACATTTCCAAACAACTTCTACTGGCGATCATTCGACGGCGGTGGATAAAACAAAATTGGTAATTTGTTAGCTCACATTTATTTAATATTTATGGTGTTTTTGCATTGTGAAGTCAAGTACAATGGCTTAAAAAGTCAGTAGCATAAATATTTAACCAAGAAGCTATCATTCAAAAGACAAAATCAGTGTTTATACTTTATTTTAACAAATACGGCCGAATATTCATAATCTAGAAGTGGTTTTGAAGCCAATTGGAGAAACCAAGGCATGTATCAAAAATTCATAGGATTGAGAAAAAAATCGAGATAGCACTGTACCAGTAATTTCCAAAGATGTGGGACTATTCCTTGAATGTCCTTAGTTTTTTTTTGCTAAGGTAAGATGTCTCTGGGAGGAGCTTAAATCATGCAATAAAGTAATGCGGATTTCTCACTGGTAAAAGTTTGTTCTTCTTCAATCTAGGTTACTTGAAATAAATAACTTTATGGCACCGAGAGTCGTTGCTTCACAGTAGATATTTATGAGATATATAGATATGATTTGTGACTTATTGTTGAGATTTCATAAATCCAAAATTGATAACCCGTATCAAATAATCTTATGGGTGCTTCTCTTTATTAAAAACCAAAAGCTATAAACCACTTTTAATGCAATTTCAGATAAACCCTATTTTTCTATCCAAATTTGATTCTAATTAACCACAAGGTTTTTTACTATTATAACAATGTGCTTAATTATGAGATTTTTTTTTCAGTTTTCAGTTTCTAAGCTGCCGAAAGTATAAAGCAAATTGACTTGGCTAGAAATTAGTTCTAAATGCGTTTTGCCGGTGTAATAACAGGTTCTCTGGCAACATAAGTCATAAACTATATACTTTCCTTTTTTAATTTAAATTTTATCTTATTATAGTTTTTATTGACTAGATCTTTGTGTGAGCAGTTTTGTGATGAATTTGTCTTTGAAGTGAGCTTATTTGGCAGATTCGATTTTGTTGGGTCGTTCAAAGAATATTCTTAATGCTTATGTATGTATTTACAAATGAATTTCCAAGTGTTCTCAAGGTTTGTGCGGTTTCAAATGAGTAATTTGAAATCTTGGATTGATATGGATCAGAATTTCACGAGGATACAATAATGTCTTGATGACAAGTTTGTTTGGATGCACTTGTCATAAATGTTAGCTGTGGCTCAAATAAATTTGAGCTCTTATTTACTTAGTAGGTGATTTTGATACATGTATTATCAAGCGTGTTGAATTTTAGAATATTAACTAAAAAGTGCATAGGCTAAATGTGCTGAAAATCAGCCAAAATGTACCTTTTTATGCATGAAACCCTCTAAATCACTTTATTAAAGAATCTAATTGGCTGATATAGGCAAAATTTAATGGAGAAAAGATTTCTTGTAAGTTTATCCCGTGACTGAGAACATAGGTGATATTGATAATATGTCAGATAGATATATAAATGGAAGTGATCATGAGCTTTGAGAGAAAAATGGAATGCAAAAGAGACGGAGAGCCTCATCCAGTGGAGCCTGTAATTTATAGCAGCCGGTGAATCATCGCAGAAAGTTGAATCCAAACTACTTGCAGAGATGGTGTCTTATACATAGAGAATCGTAATATGGTATGGTTGTACAATTTTATATATTTAATCAAAGACATATTTAAGAAAAAGTTCAGAAAACGTGTAGTTCATATTGATATGCCTTCATAATTTATTATGAAAGCAACTTCCTTGGAAAAATGCAGATGAAATAGTACAGGCAGTCTGTGAACTACCGGATGTAAAGGTATCTAATACTCGATTGATTTTAATTTCATATGTTAAAAGCTTTTCTCTATGTATACACTCAATCAGCTATAAGATGCAATGAAAATATTAAAAAATAACTTTTTAAGCTTTAGCAGGCAAGAAGGATAAAGGCAAAGTTACTGCTGAGTGTTTAATGTTAGAACCAAGAATTAAAAGTAGTAGAAGATCATCTTTGCAAGACACAACACATAAGTACAATATGTTCTAATTGAAGTACTGGCATTTTAGCTCACGCTTCAAATCTTATAAATACGATCATCATATTCTCTAGATATTGCCTAATTTTCATGAGCATCTATTATGCAATTCAAGTTATGCCTAATCTCGAGATTAGCATGCTATGAGAAGAGTGAGGGGTTCTGGTGGTCATTTTGTAAAGAAGACATAAGTTAATTCTGGAAAAGGTATAGATGAAGATAAAAACATAACAACTTCATACCCAGCATTTGGAATCAAACCTATTGTTAAACCATGTGTGTATCATAATCTTCATAGAGTTTATAACCCCCCACAAGTCATAGAAAAGATGATGATGACAAGGTGGATGAGGAAGATGAGAGGAAACAAGAGGAACCAAAAGTTAACATTCCCATATATTCTTTTAGTTTTTGTGGCCCCCTTTTAGGATAGCTTATTTTTAAACAGATAAGAATCAGTTTGAGTGTTTAGATACTCCATATTGCTTCGGCTTATCTGCGTAAAATAACCTTATTTCGTAAGGCTTATTTACTTATAAGCAGAACATAAGCCTAAGAAAATTACGATCCGAAACAGCCTCTATTTAAATATAAACTAGTTCTGATTATGGATTATTTTTGTTATCAATAATATAGATTTTAGGATTGCTTATTGTGTGAATCAGATAGCATCGGTTGTTTGGAGGGTTTAGATACTCCATATAGCTTCCGGCTTATCTGCGTAAATAACTTTTTTCGTGAAGCCGCTTAATTGCTTATAAGGCAGAACCATAAGCAAAGAAATAAACGATACCAAACAGCCTCTAGGTTATAGTTGTTGCTGACTCGTGAGTTTCAATTACTTAAGGGCAGTTTGGTTTTGCTTATCCTGGACTTTAGTAAATTTGTTGTTGTGATCAAATATAGTTTTAGATTGCTTATTTAATGCAAATAAGCAATAGTTTGGAGTGTTTAGATACTCCATATTGTTTCTGCGTATCATCGCAAATTAGGAGCTTCTTATTTCAAAATGCTTATTTGGGATAAACATAGAATGAAAAGTATTTTCTTATAAGTAGGACCAAAAGCTAAGAAAATAAGCAATCCAAAATAGCATCTAGGTATATATAAACTGATTAAGAATAACGAATTATTTATTGGGTTTGAATTAGTTAATTTAAGAGTAGCTTAACAAAACCGAGTTTAGGTTTATGAATACAAAAAATTCCGCTTAATACGGTGCTCATACGGGCATGTATGTAGTTACATGTGATTTATGATTGGACACCTAGGAGTCCAACTACCACCACACTCCATTTTACTTTTTTGTATACATTAATAGCGGTTATAGCCCAATGCACATGTCTTATCTTTATTTTAGGAAATATAAACAGATAGTTTTGGTGGTAATTTGATGATTTTATAGATATAAGTATATAGATTAATGCTAAATGGGTTCTATATTGAACTAACTTGGAGAGCAAAAATTTTATAGGATTACTTTCTATAAAGTTATTTTTGAGACAGATTGTTTATAGGTATGTTATTTTGTAATAGTAACTTTTGGTATAAAGCATAGAATGAAAAGTATTTTGCTTATAAGTCAAAACCAAAAGCTAAGAAAATAAGCATCCAAAAAGTAGGCATCTAGGTATATATAAACTGATTCTGATTATCAGATTATTTATTGGGTTGAATAATTAGTTTGTGAGTAGTTATAACAAAACTTAGTTTAGTTATGAATACAACAACTTTAATACGGTTCTTAATACGGACATGTGTGTAGTACATGTGATTTATATTTGGACACGTAGCAGTCAAGTTACCACTACACTCATTTACTTTTATGTATACAGTAAGAGCGTTAGAGCAAGTACTTGTCTTATCTTTTTTTAGAAAAAAAAACGGAGAGTTTTGGTGGTAAATTTGATGGTTTTTATAGATTTAGTATATATGTTAATGCTAAACGGGTTCTATATGTGAACTAGACTTTGAGACCACAAATTGATATGATTTCATGTTCTATAAAAGTTATTGCGAGACAAATATTGTTTTTATCGGTATTTGTATTTGTAATGTGAGTCACTTTTGAGGAGCAGTGTTCCTGAAACAATCACAAAGTGGGTGCATTCAATTTAAGATAATGTTCCTGGCTTCAATTGTGGATACTAAGAAGGCCTTTGCTCAAATGAAGCAATCTGTACTGGAACTAATTTTGATAACACCCACCAAAGAATGAAGGGTTAGTAGTCCGAGATTGTGGGGATTAGAATAACAAGCTAAAGAATTGTAAAGTATCCCGTACTCACAGTATCAACAATAACGTCCTCCATTTATTCAACACTTTCCTTTCTGATATTTTTACCCTTATATCAGATTACACTGGCCGTATCCAGGCTATCACCAGGATTTCTACAACACGGGGTGCCATTTCAAATGATACCCAGCGAATGACAATCAATATTGAAAACCATACGTAAATTCCATCTTACAAATTCCATTAACAGGACGTTTTGAAACCACTCTATGTTTTAACAGTACAGTGTTTTTGACAGTGGTAACATTATTGGCTTGACGCTTTAGAACGAGATGGGAACAAACTTCAATATGGATGAATATGAGTTACTGGAAAAACCAGTTGTGATTGCAGCCAGTTTATGCTGGGTGTCCCGATACAATGGTACCTTACTCATACTTAGGACCTAAATACACCGTCTACTAATAACAATAGAACTAATGCTACAACCAATATATACAAGTCTGCAATTATCAAGCACATCTGCAATGCATTACTATCTGAATCCAAATATACTAAAGACTTACAACACTAAACATATGTATGCACCACAACTGTACATTATTCTTCGCTAGACAAAAACCTATGCGTACTAACAAAAACACATAAAATGTGTAGGGATCATCAAGTTGCTAATCCAATACCAGGTCTAAACGAACAATCACGAGGTTTGTAAAAGACCCATAATAGAAACAACAAGGAACCGGTATATAACAACCCATAATTTTCATCACTGTAATCTCCACTTTATATTATTAATACTAAGTAAATTCACGGGAATTGGTTTTTGCTTATTCCATTACGTATCATAGTTTACATTTTAAAAGTAAACGAGCTCACACAACGACCGATGCCTATTCTATTTATGTTTATATCAAGTAAACTTCCTAATATGTCAAGTCAATGATCTATTATCCATTTTATCATATATGTTATTCATTTAACAAAGATTTCACGACAATAATACCAAATGAACATAAACCGTTAACATTTTTGCCTAAACCCTAACTTTGTGTAATGTACACATTCAAAGTGAATGTACAAGTAATCAAAGCACATGTACAAGTAATATAACATCTCATCTAAATATACTTTCCCTCCAAAATATGATATAAGCCTTTAAAGCGTAATGTACAAATCATTAATGCACGATATCCAAAATAGCCGTTTTACCTCTGTTTTCTTAGAGAATTCCGTACAATCTATTAAGTACAAGTTACAAGAAATCAATGCATTTCATTTACAATCCATATTCATTCTCATTTCATAGAATTATACAAATTCAAAGTAAGAAACCCTAAATCGAGCTAATTTCTAAATCATGACCCGTTTCTTTATTTTACCCACTTTAAACTCGAACCATTGATCAAATTATATTATAAACTTATAATATAACCATTACATCCGACGTACACGAAAAATAAACTAGAAAACCCTAAACCCTAAGTCGAACCCTAAATGAACCCGTAACCCATTATTTCCATTTTTACCCATTATTAACCTTAACCACTAATCAAATAATGTTGTAAACACTTAAGATACAACATCTAAAACTCATATTCCATTCTTATAACACCATTATACACAAAATAAATTAAAAACCCTAACCCGTCCTCAAAATGACCCGCGCACCCTTTTCTTAGTTTTTGACCCATTTTAAAAACTAACTTTGCACCTAAGCACCTCAATGATCCTCCTACTTCAGCAAAAAGCAGTACACAAGCACCTTAATTCATTACTTAGTCACAAAATGAGCTACATCACCTCCTTTGTGGCTCCTTTCTAGCCGTGAACACATACACCACCCCAAGACCTCCCACCTTGCAATCCTAGCCTTCTAGCTTGTAAAACTCATCTCCTAGCTGATCTTTGTCACCTCCTAGACCTCCCTAATCATCCCCTCTAGGAATGAGACACCTTGCACTACCAAACTTGCACACTAAGAGTGTTCCACCATAAAAAGGGGACGCACCCCATTCTTTTAAAATCACACCTTCATTTCTTCTTTCTATCTATCAATGGCTTCCAAGTTCTAATCAAGAAGGGTTATAAGAGTCCTAAGAGCAGAAGTGAAGAAAAGAATCCAAGAATTGAAGCCCCAAAGCTCTAATTCTAGGCGTACTAGTGGAATTCGACCCATTTTGACTCATTTTTGAATCTTGAAGCTCAAAACCAGGTTCTTTAAGCTCATAATCTGTTCTATAACTCTTATAATGTTCATTTGATCCTAAATATACTCTTCGTACAAGCTTTTAACTTAAAAATCATTCATTCTTCACTTTTGATCCAAAACGAACCCACGAAACCCTAATTTCGTGTTTTTCTTAAATCTATAAGCTAAAATGGTAAAATATTGTTATAATATATCCTAATAAGCTTATCAAACATTAGAATAAGTACTTTATTAAGTCTTGAAAGAATTTAAACTTAAAACCTTACCCTAATTCGACCTGTTTTGATTTCTAGCTTAATGAATCATTATTTTGAACTTTTGTTATGTTAAACCTTCATATTTTAGCTTATATTAATAAGCTATAGCCTGTAAATTACTTTTCATATTGAAAAATATCATTATTATGGATTTTGGACTAAAAACGATACATTTTTCATGCAAAAGGGTATATATCGTAACTTTCTGAAACTTATAACTAAAGGGACTAAAAATGTCATTTTATCAAAGTTATAACTATAAGGGTCTACTATGTCACTTTCCAAAATACAAGGTTTACTTTGTACATCTTTTAAACTAGAAGGACCAAACTTGTAAAAGTGAAAACTCCAAGGGTATATTTTGCCATTTTTTATTCTTAAGGGTCTAAAATGTAACATTTTGAAAAAGTGTAGAAATGTGTTCAAAACCTTATAAGATATAACTTTAATTAACGCTTGATGTGCTTATCATTTCCATTTATTAAGCAAAATGCTTAAAACCGATTATGTTATAACTATTATAAAATTCATCATCGATGTGCTTTTTAAAAATCCTGTCCCGAATCCATATAATATCACGTTACTAGGGAATTTCATGTCAGGGGTTCCATTAGTGTATTCGTCTTGACGAGTTTGCTGAGTTTACGATTTAAAGTGCCCTGACTCCTCAAACTATATCACATGGCCTATGAATTATGATAGCCCAAACAGTGATATACTATATCCATAAATTCATAAATTAAATATGATAAAACATTATAAAGGTTTGACCATCAAACTAAGACTCGACATATTATCCTAGGTTACGTGACGAAGCTGTTTTCTTTCAATCGATATTCTGAACTTTCCCGCCCGAGTAGATAACATCGTACCACCATACGAACGTCTTTCACTTGATATACTTTTGCCATCAATCAGATTTCCCTATTATGTTAAGGTGAAGTTCATAACCTCGCCTTTACTTATTTACATGTTTTATAAACCCGCGAGGGGGATACATGCTTGTTTACAAACTCTTTTACATACTCATTTATTTTATAACAATGTGATTACTTTTCAAAGACTTAATGAGTTCATAGCCTCACTTTCAAATCTCTTATATTTTATAAACCCGTAAGGGGGATACATGCTTAAACCATGAATACAAGTGTTTTCTAAATGTATGCTATCCAGATATGTATGCTATCCAGATATATTATTGCCTAAGTAGCTTCCAGTGCCATTATCTCCATATAATGAATCATTAATTACTTGCATTGCGAGTGAACGCGAATATTGTGGATAGATCTATTGGGGGTGACGACTCCCGTTTGTATACCCATTCATAGGGTAGCCAAACGCACTATATTTGACCTAATGGGTAACCTTGGCAAGTTACCTTTTCCACGGGGACATTTGTTCCTCAACCAATGTCACTACGGTGATTTTCCCTGTTAACGTATTGGTGTCATGAGCTTAGATGCAATAATAATGTTACCATTTTTTCCATGATAATTGTATTCGTTGCAATTATTACCATTATGATGACTTGCATTCAACTGTTCTCCATAATAATGTTGTTCTCCATGATAATGCTGTTTTCCATAATAATACTGTTTTCCATAATAATTGTGCTCGTGAAAATGATACACTATAATTTGTATTTAAACTATTTACCATAAACCTATGAATTTCACTTAACCTTTGTGTTGATTCTTTTTAGCATGTTTATCTCAAGTAATTGAGCAACTTATGGCATGGAGTGGCATGAACTTGAAGATGGCTAAAACTTGTTATCATTCACATTTTATGTTTCTAGATTTTGGGACCTGCCTTTGTAAAACTCTGATTTTAATGAATGATAACGTATCTTTTAAAAATGTCTCTTTTGAGTCGTTTTCTATGATTGTGACTGTTGTACTATGAAGTAATACCCTAGATGAGCTTCCGCTGCTATATTATCAAAATGGGGGTATTACATATATGTTCTTGACATGACATCTTCTGCTCAAGAATCATGCTTCTTTGCCAAAGCTTCTAAAGATCTCAACTGGCTTTGGCATAAAAGACTTGCTCATCTAAACTTTAAAACAATCAACAAATTAGCAAAACAAATTCTTGTTATTGGTCTTCCCACACTTGTATACTCAAAGGACAAATCATGTTCATCACGTGAAAAGGAAAGCATCATAGAGCCAGTTTCAAAACAAAACAGACATCTTCTATCAAGAAATGTCTTCATCTTCTTCACATGGACTTATTTGGACCTGTAACTCCTAGATCCATTAACCATGAAAAGTACACCCTTGTCATTGTTGATGAGTACTCAAGGTACACCTGGGTATACTTCTTGAAGAAGAAAAGTCAAGCACCTGAAACCATCATGTCCTTCATCAAAAGAGTTGAAAATCAAAATGACATCAAAGTCAAACAACTCAGAACTGACAATGGTACTGAATTCAGAAATAGCATTCTTGTAAACTTCTGTGATGAAAAAGGGATTTCTTAAAATTTCTCTTCTCCCTACACACCTGAACAAAATGGTGTTGCTGAGAGGAAAAATAGAACCCTCATAGAAGCTGCAAGAACAATGCTTTCAGGATCTGTCTTTTCTAAACAATATTGGACTGAAGCTGTAGCCACTGCATGCTACACTCAAAACAGATCCACCATTGTGAAAAGACATCTCAAAACTCCTTATGAAATTTTTCGTAAGAGAATCCCAAACATCAATTTTCTTCATGTCTTTGGATGTCCAGTTTACATCCACAATCATAAAGATCACTTAGGAAAATTTGATGAAAAAGCTGATGATGGTTATCTTCTTGGATACTCACTTGTTTCCAAGGCCTTTAGAGTCTTCAACACTAGAAGACAACAAACTGAAGAAACCTATCACATCACATTTGATGAAAGCCTCGATGCTATCAAATTCTTAAAACCTTCAGTTGACAACATCAACATTGCTAAAACAGAAAGATATCCACCTGATGAATATCTTCATCCTTATGAACCTTCTCAAAGGTATCAAACAAACAACAATGATGTGTCCTTTATAGAACCCTATGAATATCCTAAACCAATTGTTCTTGAAACTGAAGTTTCATCTGACCAAAATGGTTAAACTGATCAAAATGATCACAATGATCAAAATGATCAATCTGTTCAAAATGATGAAATCTTAAATGATGATCACTCTGACAATTCCAATCACACCAACGTGAACAAATCATTGATAACTCCCAAATACTGAATACATTTAGTTCTCTGAACACTTATTCTCTCCAAGTCTAGAGGATACTTCAGTACAAAATAAAATTCCAATCCCAACTCCACCCTTACCTATTTCATCAATGGTCACTCCAGATCCTCAAGATAGATGCTCTTAGGACAAACACATTAAGCTAGAATATAATTGGTAATTCAGGGGCTGGAATGCTCACAAGATCCATGGCCAAACAACTTAGTGCTACTTTAGCTCCTGAATGTCTCTTTGTAGATTTTCTTTCTAAAAAAGAACCTAAAAAGGTTTCTGAAGCACTAAAGCATCCTGGATGGGTTGATGCCATAAAATATAAACTAAACCAATTTGCCAGAAATAAAGTCTGGACATTAGTTCTTGCACCTTAGGGTAAAACCATAATTAGTTCAAAATGGGTTTTCAGAAATAAAAGAGATGAAACTGGAATTGTCATTAAAAACAAGGCAAGACTTGTGGCTCAAAGCTACAATCAGCAAAAAGACATAGATTATGATGAGACCTTTGCTCTAGTTGCAAGGCTTGAAGCAATCAAAATCTTTCCTGCCTTTTTCACATACATGAACTTCATAGTTTATCAAATGGATGTCAAAAGTGCATTCCTCAATGGTAAACTAAAAGAAGAAGTTTATGTCAAACAACCTCCAGGTTTCAAGAGCAATGAGTTTCCTAACCATGTCTGCAAACTGGACAAAGCCCTTTATGGACTTAAACAAGCTCCAAGAGCATGGTATGAGACTCTCTTAACCTTTCTTACTAAATACAAGTTTGTAAGAGGCAAGATAGACAACACTCTGTGTATCTACAAAACTCAAACTAATGCGATTTTGGTTCAAATCTATGGTCCACTAGCACAAAATTATGCAAACAGTTTGCAAAACCGATGACTCAAAGATATGAAATGAACATGATGGGTGTTCTCACCTACTTCTTTGGATTTCAGATTAAACAATCTGAAAGAGGTATTTCAATCAACCAAGAAAAATATGTCAAGGATTTGCTGAAAAATGACATAAATGGTTCATCAGTAAAGACTCCAATGGTACCCCCTAACAACTTAGGACCTGATCTTAGTGAAAATCTATAAATGAGACTCAGTATAGAGGTATGATTAGATCACTAATGTATCTAACTGCAAGCAAACCTGACATTCAATTCTCTACTTGTCTTTGTGCAAGATATCAAGCAAATCTTAAGGAATCCCACCTTATTGTTGTTAAGAGAATTTTCATGTACCTAAAAGGTACTCCCAGTCTTGGTCTATGGTATCCAAAATGTTTAGGTTTTGACCTAAAAGGATACTTAAACTCTAACTATGCTGGATGCAACATGGACAGAAAAAGCACCTCAGGTGCTTGTCAGTTGCTAGGAGGCAAACTTGTGTGCTGAAGTGCTAAAAAGTAGCAATCTGTAAATATGTCCTCAGCTGAAGCTGATATGTAGCTGCTGCTAGATGTTGTGCCAACATACTATAGATGAAAAGTCAACTCACTGACTATGACACCATATATGAAAAGGTACCCATATTTTGTGAAAACACTAGTGCTATTGCAATATCAAACAATCCAGTTCTGCACTTAAGAACAAAGCATATATATATCAGATATCACTTTATCAGAGATCATGTTATCAAAGGGGACATTGAATTACATTTTATTCCCACTCAATATCAACTTGCTGATATCTTTACCAAGCCTCTGGATGAGCCAACTTTCAAAAGATTGATCGTTGAACTAGGTATGCTGAACGTTGATTCAAAACCTGAAGCTTCAGCACTGCCAGAAGAAAACTGAAGCTTTGGCTCTTTCATCCAAAACTAAACAAACTTTCATGTAAAATGTCAGTGTAATTTTTGCATGTAACCTTTAACTTGCTTAAGTAAAGTAACTGAGCAATCACATATGTCTCATTCATGGATTTGTGTGAGCATGTGTGGTTTTTTCGCCTTCGCTGGAGCATAGATATTGGTTAAGTCAAAAACTGAACAAACCTAATATATTTTCTTTGGTTTAGTTTCGACAAATAACTTTATCTAAATCTTCAGATATCTCTCGAGTGAAGTAACTAAGCAATCATATATGTCTCATTCATGGATTTGCATGAGCATTTGTGGTTTTTTTGCCTATACTGGAAGATTGATGATGATGAAGATTACAATAACCTGTTCAGCATGACATAGCACCAAACCTGAACCTAGTTAAGTTTTTTCAAACATCAATCTCAAGGTCAGTTTTTTTTAAAAGGTATGATTTAAAAAAAATTAATATTTAAATATATTAAAAGAAGAATTGACCTCATCATCTTTCTCTTACCTACTTTTGTAGTGAATAGACGGTTGTTCACTGTTCTAGGTGTCAGATACATGCTTTGCTAACTTTCATTAAATTTAAAGTTTAGCACACATGTTGAAAACAAACCCTAGACATTCCCAGAACTTTAAAACCTCAAATGATAATTACAAATTCTCAAAGAAAATATTGTAATTTCATCAGTCATATAAATCACAACACACCAATTAACAACTCATTCTCATAAACAAAACCAACACACCTCAAACCAGATCAAACCTTCAAAATCCTCACCACTCAAAATGGCAGAATCATCATCACAAAAGACCTCATCGCCTGATATCTCTCCTAAAGAAAAACTTGTTACTCTTGACAAACTTGAAAGCCCAAATCCTTTCTTACCTGCAAGTCAGGTTGATTTCACCTTTGATGAGATCACTTTTACCACCAACAATGAAGTTGCACTCTTGTATTCCTCACATCCTAATCAATATTACTTTGAGGCTGTATTAGACTTCATTTCTGTTAGGAATATTGTAATAGTTAGTTACTACTAGTAGGTATGTAGTTCCTACTGGTAGAGTATAAGTTCCTACTAGCAGGTATGTAGTTCTTGAAAGGATAACTTTCATAAGTTAGGTGCTGGCAGACCAAATATTGGTTCCTGCTGGTAGAACAATAGTCTAGTCCCGTAGTATTTATAATTGGTTTCTGGGAAGTAGTATAGTTTAGTTCATGATAAGTGATATGCTTGAGCTATCTTAGTGAAATGGATTTTTGCAATCTCTTTAAGACTCAATTTTTGTGGTAAACAGACGGTAGGGTTTTTCGTAGTAGTATATAAGAAACCCAACCCACGGCCATAGAGGGCAACGAATCCGAAAAACACAATTCTCCTTGTTAATTAATAGAAATCCATAGAAGGATCTTTTAGTTTAATAGTCTTGTTCTTCTTATAGGCTTTTGCTAAATTCTACCGCATAGCCACATAGCCTTCTGTTTAGCAATGAGTCTTCTCTTGTGATTAGCTCGTATTACCATAGGTTAATCACCATCCTTAACAGGCAGTAAAGATTTATCTAGAGTGGGAATTCAACAGTGTATCAAAGCTTTTTGATAGTCACCTAGGTATAAGAAGAACACGTAAATCTAGACTCTTAGAACCTTAAACACATCCAAAAACATCCAATATCCCTACCACAACCTTTTCAAGATGTCTGACCATGAGAGATTTATTGCTTCTGATAAGTAATAATGACAAGGCCTCAACCACACAACAGTAAAACATTCAACCTCAAATCATCACCACTGTCTCGAACAACAATGCAAAGTTTCCTTATTTGAAGAAGGATGAGTATGAGTTATGGGCTATAAAGATGGTGGAATACTGGAGATCACAAACAATGATATGACTAACTGGGAAGTGATTTCAAAATGAGCAACAGCTTAAAAGGACTGAAGAGATCGTAATGGAAGGGCGTCCAATTATTCTTCCCTCCAACGAATCCGATGAACCACATTGCTGTTCAGATGAGAATCAAAGGCAAGAACTTACTTGCTCAATCTATTCCAGATGATCATTGTGACCTATTGTTCATTATTATGGAAAGATGCAAGGGATATAATGGAATGCAGTCAAAGCTAGGTTTTAGAGAGTCAAAATGCCGAATCCAAAAAACAGAATAGACGAACAAGCAACCAACCACGCGACCTGACAGACACAAGAATTCCTCAACTAGATATCACCCAATACAATTCAGATATGAAAAAACATCAAGCGAGCACTAGCGCGATTATCCGCGCACACACCCAGGCGTACTCGCGACAGACACATGACAAGAAAAGAATTCACCGACTCCAGACTAAGTAACACACCCACACTCAACAACGCGCCCCAGCTCCACCTGATGATGAAGACATCAATCTTAGTTTCTCAAAGGTTTGCCTTCATCTTGTGTTCACATGTGGCTTTGACCTTAAAAAACTACAAGTGACTTAAACTTCCTTCTTTTGAATGATTTGTACTACAAGTTAAGACTCTTAGATAGATATCAAAATAGATAATCCTACTCATTCCTCAAGTCATCTCCAAGCCATTTGCATTGACGTTAGTACTACCAGTACTAGCAAAAAGATGTTATATGCAGAAAGCCCAAGCTTCTCCTCATCTACTACTTACTCTGCTCCATCAAGTTCTAAAGCTAGATCTCACAATTCTGGTAATGTGCTTCAAGATGTTCTTCACTCTCTTGTAGCTGAAAGTGAACCAGAACAACAAGTAGCTTATGAGAAGAATTTTTGATGCAGGAAAGAACGAAATTAGACTATAGATAGAGATGGGTAGTCAAAGTGGCGCAAGAGGCTATGGTGTCATTCAGGGTGGTTGAAGTAAGTTCGGAGGAAAAAGGCTGGAAGGAAGATGGAGTTTGATAAGAAAGAAGCTGCTAGGTTCAACAAGAAAGCGTGTTTAGATGCTTTAAGTGCCTGCAAAAAGGGCACTTTACAAGAGAAAGCATAGCAAAAGGGGAAATGACAAGATACACAGACTATCTCATCTCATCTCTCAAGCGCGCGATCATTTAGTGCGAACCTATGGGAAAACACAACCAAAGAGAAGAGAGCATCAAACACACACTCAACACAAGTCGCCAATCAAAACTAACAAGTATCTCCGCACACATCTAGCAGTAATTACTCTGGAGCAAGCAACACACATGAATCATGAAGCGGTAAGGTAAATTAAGGCGTTTTGTCATCCCATAACAAAAAGATAATAGTAATGAAGAGGCGAAGAAAAATAGGAATAACTTGGGTTATAAAGCGATACTGCGCCTACATTGAATATAGGTGCAGCTAGACGACAGAATATATAAAGGCCCTTTAAGCTCCACATGAGAACAAGGTTTAACACTAATACAAAGAATTGCAGAGAGAGCTAAAGCCTGCGCGGAAACAGAAAACTTCCTACAATACTATCACTCTCATGGGCTCATGAACCTCTGAGGGTATAAAACTGCCCTTTTGGTTGTGAACATAAATTTAATAATCTTCAAACAATAGTATAATGATCTAAGATGTATCAATCGTAATGGATACTATATACGAGGTTTCAGGCTTATAAAAACCTCTTAAAACATTTAGAAAAAACAAAAGATGATCTATCAGCAATAATCATTTCTATGGATAAATTGAATGGATAAAGAATAGAAAGTGATTTATGAGTCTTAATGAATCTTAGAAAATCTACAACGGAACTACTGAGACACCATTCAATGCAAATGCAAATAAATGTTGGAAGCTGTGATGATATGCCATAGAGAACGATTTACAACAAAACTTGATAATCACCTTATCACAAATTGAAAAGTGGGTGAACCTCTTACGCAAAAACAATATTCGAGACATTCTAATTGATTAGTATCTCCATGTCTTTAAGAACAAAAGTGCGAGAACTTGGAATAATAACTATATCAAGCTGAATAAATTTGAGTTTAGAGTTATTGCTATTGACTTCTTGTGCATTTAGTGTTATTTAAAACTACTAACTCTTAAGAAGTAGAAGGTAGACCTCTTTTCATAGGTTTGCCAAAGCTGATAGTATGAAAGTTGTGCCTCCACCTCTTTTGTGCGGAGACTTAGACACTCCTCAAACAGCATCACATAGACATTAAGTGACTTTCTCAAAATCACCAATGATCTGCCACTCGGTAACAAAATAAACGAATCTCCAACAACCACTCCCGCGTCGCGACTCCTAAGATCAGTAGTCTCCCTAAAGACCAATCTTGACTCTTGTTATAACAAAATGCAACACAGACTTCAGAGGCGTCCCAAGCGGCAGCAAAATGACTTAGCCTCTAGCGTGATATCTCTAAGTGTTCAAATACTTACAGAGCCAATCAAATGACTCTTCAATCTCCTATGACATCAACATATCCATCTAAACCACATACTACTGAGAGGAAGCTGAGATGGAGAGTGCCCAATGTATTATGGAAACAACACCTATCCAAGAACCCATTATTGTTCAGGATTTACCTAGTTTCTCTTGTAATAGTTCTGATAAGAATGAAAACACTTCTAGGACCTCTTGTAATAAGAATGGTTATTTTAATAAAAAGGCAGGTCATTTTAGGAAAAATAATTCTTCTGCTTCAAAGTCTTGTTTTGTATGTGGTAGTTATCTTCATCTCATTAAGGATTGTAATTATTATGAGACACAATATGCTAATGATTTTGATGGTGTGGGATATCCTCAAAGGGAACCAATTTAGGACAATGCTACTAGGGTCACTCAGTCAAATCAATTTTGTACCCAATAAGTAAGTACTAATCTCCCAGGTCTAGACGCAATGTTTTCTAATTCCTAGCTGCTTGGACCAAACCAGTTCCTGCTAGAGTGTCGCCGCTGGAACCAGATTCTTACTGTAGGCCGAAAAACTGGTTTCTACCCGGTGCACCAGTTTCTAACTGGTAATCAAAATAGCCTCCTCCCAGTTCAATGCTATTAGAAAAACTCATCTTCAGTTACACTGGGTTTGGTGGCAAAGTACTGCTAGACACCTACTTGACTCATTGGCCTACATCCAACAGAGTTTCTTATTTTCAGAACCATCCAACCATATTGGACCTCATTTTATTAATCTAATTACAATACATCTATGATGGGATGGATGTGGACAAACTGCTGTTAAGCCCCAACAAGTTCTATTCTTGGAAGTCACATAGAAATAAAGAATCGTATTATTCAGAGGACTACACCAAGAACCATAGGTGGCGATCTACTACACATACAAACAAAACATGGCTCAAAAACTCCATTTATATTCCAGAATCATAAAGGTCCGACCCAGTACAGGAATCTGACTTGGTCCCCCCTTAAGACATACTAATGTTCTTTTTAGAGTCACAAACTCATATTGAATACAAGCGTCTCATCAATCTCCAAATACCAGATCTAGGAGAGATTGAAGGGATAGTAGATAGTGC
This sequence comes from Tanacetum coccineum, assembly GCA_026074375.1. Lineage (NCBI taxonomy): Eukaryota > Viridiplantae > Streptophyta > Magnoliopsida > Asterales > Asteraceae > Tanacetum > Tanacetum coccineum. The sequence continues at coordinate 78,985 of BQNB010003628.1, forward strand.
CGGTTTAGGATTCTCGCATATAACGAACAACCTTGGCAAAAACAAGGTAACAGATGGATGACTTTCGAACCTTCTTAATAGGTGAGAAAAAGTCTGCTCTTTTGAGAGGTGGTGAAGGCGAATAACAGGGAAAGGGACAAACAGGACTCCTAAGTTGGATTTTTGAAAAATGTAAATACTAATTGAAGGAACTATCAACAATTTAACTCATGACACACGTCTCTTATATTTGTGACAAAAAGAAATAAAGTTTCTCTTCACCAGACATTGATGTCCTTCGTCCTCAAACAAACCGATATTTCTAACTCCAGAAGAAAGCATTGTGAGTTACTCCGTCCAAGGAACACACAATACTGTACTACTTCCCATAAACACCTAAAAAACATTACATACCTGCTCCCCAAAAACGCGAAATTATTACGCGCATTTGTTTTGAGATGCCAACAGCTCTCTCTTCTCCATCATGACAACGCTGTTAACCAGCGTCGGCCAATCTAGAAAGACAACATTCGACGAATCAACCTGGTGCACAACCTAATCAACACAAAATAGCACATTAACAAAAGCTAGGCGTTGAGATTAAGATAAACATTATCAAGAGGTCTTACCCCCAAAGCTTTATTTCAAAAATGCCCTAACTTGTGTTGTATGTTCAAAGGCTAGCAACCCCAAAGACACCTAACCATATAAGGCCCATTAACTGCTAGTACTATCTTCCATTCTCTGAGCCTTTGCCAATTGCATTCATAATGGACCGTCATTTGCTCCCTACATCCTTCGTAGGCATAGAACCACAAATATTACTGCCTTGTGATCACTACTTGACTACATAAGCAGGTTTTTGTTTAGGTTTTTTTTCTAAGACTAAGGCTTAGACAATACAATCCTATAAGGACTTTAATTCCCTTTGTAGACAACCAGTTGAATAAAAAGGTAAAAGCATAAGATGTGATATATGCGGTATAGAGTATTAAGAATAGCGCGAAAATTGATTGAACTCTATGGGGGAAAAAGGGATAAAATAGGGAGATTACATAATGCAAGAACCCCATGCAGGCAAATGGAAGTTGCTGAGAGGAAAAATAGAACCCTCATAGAGGCAGCTAGAACTATGTTAGCTGACTCTAAGTTACTACTAATGTTTTGGATGAAAGCCAGTAAGTACATCAGCTTGTTATGTCCCTAAACTAAGTCTGGATAACAAACCCTCACAAATAAGACACCTTATCTTTGTTTATGACTGGAAGACACCTCCATCAGTCATTTTTAAACCCTTTGGGTGTCATGTGACAATCCATTTTGAAAATACCAATGATCATTGGGTAAATATTCTGATGGAGGCAGAATGAAAAGGGTATACTTGGTAGGATTACTCATGCCATAATAGAGCTTAACAGGGATATATACAGGCTACAAAGAGGGTTGAAAGAAAACAATGACAATAGAGTGTTATCTGGAAGGAAAAAACTAATACTCTCCAGGGAATTGGTCCATAGTTTCTTTTTTCTGACTCTTGACTATTTAACTGATTCCGTTAGCTATAATCAATAAAGCGTAATCAGGTCGAGCAGGTAGCAGCGGAGTAAGTGGTTTATATCGTAACGAGCGCACCCTGTGCGGCGTGTTAGATCTAGGATGCGAGGTGCGAGAGCGCGCGAGGAGCGAGCCGAGGAGATAGAGGGCCACAGTATGATATTGCCTAGTAGCCCTTCTTATCCTTCCCAACACATTCCAGGAATGTGTAAAAGTTGATACTGCGAAGACAATTTTTAACAGGAGCTTGCAAGGCTGAAAGATACCAATGAACAAAGAGCCACCTCTGATGCTGAGAACTTGGCGAAAGGGAGGTTTTAGCAAAAGATGCTGAGAACTTTTAGAAATAGAGCAAGTGCATAGTAGTTCCTTCCCTATGTCGTACAAACCATTTCCATCTGGTGAATAACAATGGTTCTCCTAGTAAGTTTTCAGTTCCAACTGGAGTTGTGTTCCAGTTCCTTTGGTAGTACCAACTGCCTCATATTTCTTTGATGCTGAGCTACAAATCGATTCTCCTAGTCCACCAAACCTTGGAAATAAGGTACCTAGCTTACCTGAGGTGTCTATTAATTCTCTTACATCCCCATTAAAGATGAGAATGTTGCTAATATAAACAATTTAGCATCAACGAGGAAGTACAGTATTGTGCAACTAAGCGGATCAATACAGTAACATCCTCAATCCTCTCATTATTCTGGGAACAAATACACTGTTCCAAACCATAAGTCAGCGTTCACAAGTAAAACATACTGAGATGACACTGCTTTCCTTAGTTATATTCAGGAACAACAAAAGAACAACCACACAGCCTCCAGCATTGTCCCCTTTTGCTTGTTTTCTTACTCAAGTTGAACCAAAGTTTAGCTCAGGTTTCTTAAGATCAAGCTGGGTTTGATGCTACTGCAGGGCAGAAAATTGCCACATTCAAGTTCCAAATGTATGTATTCTTGTGTATTATCTTGAAGGTAAAATGCTATTGGAGAGCACTACACGCTGGGACTACTCAAAAACAAGAGAGCCTGACTAGGAGTTGGGAAATGTTGTCATATACACGGCTAGACTTGTACTCAAGGACATAGACAGGAGGAGGGCATTGATTATGATGAAGTCATTGCTCCAGTTGCAAGAATAAACGGCAATCAGATTGGTTTAGCATTGCCAACTTACATGGGAATTATGGTTATCAGATGGATGTTTAAAGAGTGAGCATTCTTTTATGAGAAGCATTGATGATGAAGGTCATATGTCTCTCAACCTAAGTTGATTTATGGATCCTCAATATCCTAAGAAGGTCTACAAGGTAGTCAAAACTCTATATGGACTTCATTAAGCACCAAGAGCTTGGTATGCAACCCTTTTTACCTTTTTGCTAAAACATGGTTACAGAAGAGGCACAATTGACAAAACTCTCTTTCTTAAGAAGTACAAAAGAGATATCATCCGGGTACAAGTTTATGTAGATGACATCATATTTGGATCTACAAAGAAGGCCTGATGTAGATAAATTATAGGCCTGATGAAAATGAGGAAATTGAAATGAGTGCTATGGTATAACTAATATTCAATCCTTAGGATTACAATTCAGCAAAGACCTGATGGAATCCTTTATCGGCCAAGACAAGTATGTGCAAGAGATCCTGAAGAATTTTAATTCGGAGAGTGTCAGGACTGCAACTACACCCTATAAATCTCCAAAGCCTAAGTCCATGAATAAACCTGATAATCCTGTAAATGTACACTTGTACAGATCCATGATAGGTTCACTAATGTACTTGAACAGCATCAAGTCTGATAAAATGGATTGTAGACATGCTTATGTTCAAGGAATCCAGTCAACTCCTACTATCTACCATTTTGGAAGCAGTGAAAGAAGATTTTCAAGTATCTTAAAGGCCAACCTAAGTTAGGGTTAATTGGAACCCTAAGATCACCTTTTGTGCTTGAAGCTTATAGTAACAATGATTATGTTGGGGCAAACAAGGATAGGAAATCTACAACTGGTGGATGTCAGTTTCTGGGTAGGAGGTTAATCTCATGGCAATGCAAGAAGCAAACAATTATGGCTACCTCTTCCACTGAAGCTGAGTATGTTGCTGCTAACTGCTATGGTTAGTACTCAGGATACAAAATCAGTTGTTAGATAATAGCACGGCTATAAAACTTTCAACTAGAAATACTCCTCAACAAATCGTTTAATATGAGATTAACCAAAGACATCCCATTTACATAGTTTCTTCAAACAAAACCCTAGTTTTTCTCACCAACCAGACACTAAGCACATAAAATTAGGCACCAATTTCATAAAGAGATGCTAATAGAAAAGAAAACTTGATTATAAGTGCCTAAAAATACTACTGCTGATAATGTATGAGACCCGCTTATGAAAAAACAAATTGTCTAACCTAGGCATTTGATGTCGGAACCTAGGTTTAATCATCTTGTGTTAACAATGGGTTATGCTATAATCCATATATCTCCTGATTGAGGAGGAGGATTTTAGTCCAAAGGGAGGAACAGTGTTTTGTACAAATATCTAAAAAGTTTGGTTGATATTTTTTTTTACCCACATTTAGTTTTTTTCTTGCTACAAAATGTATTTCTCCTAGTAGTTTTTATTTTTATTCTTCTTGTAGTTTTTAGTTCCTCTTTCTTATACTGTAAATAAGTTCCATCTGATAGTTAATTTTCCTTTCATTTTTCGCTTGTATATGTCTCTCTTGTGTGTATATTGAGGTCTCACTTTTGTAGACTAATATGGTATCAAGAGAGGTGGATTCGTGATTTATCTAGTGACTCTACATGGACCCGAGTAGAGGCCTTATTATAATGACAACAAGTTCATACTGGTAGTTTTAAGTGTTCACCATCTGCTCGTTCTCCCAGAGTTCTACTGAGGTAGTTTCATTCTTTTCCTCTACACGGGTTATGAGACCACTTCCTACTGGTAACACTATGTTTAATTTTCTTATGTGGTTCGACATTTTTCTATTGTCTAGGTTCATGTCCGTTCGTGCTGGTAGATAAATGTAAAGTTTTATCTTAATCAAAAAGTTACCATTGAGATATGGTTGAGAATTTCAATTTTCGTCAAAGGTTTCCTTACTTATAAATGATAATTACTGTTTTCTCTCATTTGAACAGTACTCTTTATTTCTCAATTTAAAACCCTATATCACAAACGGTCCAATAGACAAAGAAGATCATTTCCTACATATATACGATGTCAAATACCACTCTCTACCAGTATCATACTCTCATTGCGATCAACAACCAGCAAAAAATCCTCAACCATTATCATATCATACAATGGACGCTAACTAAGATACAAAGGAGTGAACATAACAAAGTTGGTTAATTCTTGCAAAAAACCCACAAGAAGTGATGACTTCTATCTATCAGATTCTTGACTTCTTGAGAGGCTTCTCACAAAAGGTATTGCTCCAACAAAATTGACACCCCATCATCTTGACCATTAGATCACACAAATTCTCATCAGCGCTACACTCATGTTCCTCCTGAGTTAGGTCCCCCAGCTTTCCTAGCTATAACCATTGATGATACTCCCTATATCACATTACTTGAGGACTCATTAAGAAGTCAACTTCAATTCGCTAATGCGATATGGTGTATTTATAGATTTACCCCTTGCGTAAAACTAATTCTGGAAATGGATAACCTTGGGTATTGAGTTCCAACTGAGAAAGGCATGATAACCTTTTACAAGAACAAGTTTCACCTTCAATGGAGATTCTTTTGGTCCACACCATATCTTCACTGTCTCAGTACCATGTCTAGGTAGTTAGGATCAGTTTGGTTAGCTCACGCTTGCGTTTGCGCTCTTATTTGCTATCAGATGGGAAGAAATATTAACAGTCATGCTAACATCTTTAAGGAAATGGTCAGTAACGATAAGGAATTAGCAAAAACAGTGTTCGTCTAATGTATTCTAGATTTCTTCACAACCAATTTTGGTTATAGAAAAACTATTTTCTACAAGACGAATAACAAGTGTCTTCAAAGCTATCTATCAAACTTTTTGTCTAATAGAACGAGCCAAACTTTGAAGGGCAACCTTATTGCCCACTCTCTCTAAGCTGCATTATGCTTTTCCCAAATCGCTCAAGCCATTCGATAAAGCCAGGCCCATGCCAGGGGAGTACTATAGCACAAACTGTCCCCCCCCACCCAAAAACAATGAACCTATTTATGAGCCTATGCCTAAACCTAACCAACCTCAAGAACATTTGTCTACACCCCTAAGACAACAAACTCCCCCTGCATCTCTACCATCTCCACCAAGGTCCACTCAAGCTCCCCCTGCATGTCACACTTTAGGAGGTGCAGATGACCATATTACACTAACTGCTTTGTCCTCTGTAGTTTCTACTTTTATGCAAAAGGTAAATTCTTTGGAAACTGAGCTCAAGGCACACAAGAAGCTATTTAACAGGAGTGTGTGGAAAGTTGGTCATGAAAGTCAAAGCAATGGAGGTAAAACTCAAGACTAAGAAAAGGAAGGTGGTTGTGAGTGATTCTGACCAAGAAGAAGGAGGAGAACAAGTTCGGGATTTAGATGCTCTAATTGCATTGGCTAATGCAGCTGTGACTGTTGATTCCAATATTCTTCCTGGTGGTGCTTCTAATAATCCTACTGCTAGTTCCCATATTCCTACTTATGTTCCTAACTGGGGTGATTTTTCTCTGCTCATATCTACAGTCACCATCCAGATATCCTTTAAGGAAAAGGTTGTTGCTAAGCCTCTCCCCTGTTATTCAGAAAGAACTAAGAATCAATTAGCCGATTAGAGGCTGATGAAAATTGAGAAGCTGCAAGATTAGAACTCTTGCGAGGGAAAGAATCGAGAAAGTAAAACAGCTAAATTGCAAGACAAGATGCATTTTATGCAGAAGCAGTTGAACAAGAGGGTAGAGATTTCTGCTTCTCAGAGGAGACCAGACAAGAAGAGTTCCTTTCATCGCCAAGCATTAATCTGGATTTGCAATTGGATTGACATCATGGTGCTCAAGTTCAGCCAGATTGCAGGCCTTGTCTTCGTAAGCTTGCTGGGGCAGGATGGTGGAATGGTGAAAAATTTATTTGCTGGAGAGGGATGGGAGTTTGCAATAAGTGCCAATCGAAAGGGACACAAAGAGAGTCATATCGCTGAACAAACTGCTAAAGAGAAGAGGGATAAACAATGACACCTGCCAAGCAAAGGTTAATACATTGAGAGTATTTGACAAGAATCAGAGTACCACCACATTTACTCTACTGGATGGTCTATGAAAATATAGGAAATCCTTGACTGATGAGCACTCCAAAGATAAGTTGAGAAATCAGGATGCTAAATGGCAGATCTTAAGTCTCACGAAACTCAAAGGACTCTGAAAAGAGCTGGTGAAGCTCTGGAAACCAACACTGATAAAGAAGCAAAAGTCCTAACAGAAGCCCTAAATCCATCTTGTGCCTGGCTGTCCCCAACCACCATTGTTTCTTCACCCAAATCTTCTGGCACAAGGAGGAAGTCTAACATTGGAAGTCAGTATATAACTAAAGCCTCAATCTCCTATACTCCCTTTACATAAGTAAATTTAGGATGCAGATGTAAAGACATACATCAAAGGTTGTTTCTGGAGTACTCTAAAGATGAGGCTCCTATTCTTTCTAGGATATGCTTTTGTTCGGTTGGAGACGTACGCCTTCCTCCCCTCAAGAACGGAACCAACAATCCAATGCGCTCTTTATCCCATGCATAGCGACGATCCCTGACCCTCTACCCAAAACTTCCCTTCAATACCAAACAACCCTACCAGCCCCCGGACGCACATCTCATCACTAATAGTAGCGCGACTAGCGCCAGCTACATCTACATATAACACGCTCTCTACTATGTGACTTCGCGCGCGTCGGTCCAAGTACTATGAAAACCATCATGTTAGACGGTGTTGGATTGGTTTTATGAGGGTGATCTTCAGGTGTTATGATTCTCAACAGAGTGGAAGGGTTCTATTGGTTTGAGGCATCATCAATCTTATGGCAGATTCGAAGTATGGAGCGGCTATATACTCCTTCCAATGATATCATGTCCTAGGGAAACTGTTCTGGAGCATGTTTTTTACAGTTTTCAGATGTATCTATCCTCTCTCAGTGAAGGCCGTGGAAAGGATAGCTAAAGCACAAGTTTGGCGGATGATTGACCAAGGATGTTGTGGGCAATGACATGACTATTGCTGAGCAATTGATTCGGTTCATCAAGAATCAATTTGTTGCTGCCCAAGTTTCTCCTGTTTGATCATGGTACTCTGTAACTCTATCGTATATATTCTAACTTTTTGCTGTGTCCAAACTGTCTTGTGATATATCACTCTCTTTTGTGAGTGATACGTTTGTCTTCATTGGTTTTCACACTTTTTGTTTTAGTAAACAAGTGTTTTTTTATGTTAAAAGGATTTTTGGGGCAATGACAAAGCTTTGCAAACTGTTCGAATAAGTTTTTTTTGAGTCTTGGTGTGCAAAGTTGTTTTTTGGTTTCAGGCACACATGTGTCCAAAAAAGTTAAACTAATTTTAGGGTTTGGGTGTTGGTTACCACCACATCAACAAACTGGTGTTCACTCACCACATCTCATAAACAAGAAAGAGTTGATTCACATAGGTAATGCATCTGGTTCGAAACTCTCAAATCCGTTTGATAGCTTTTAATAGTGTAGATCAAAACCTATAGGGTCCTTCTAACACACACCATGACTTCAATCATGAGAGCTTGAATTGGTTTTCTAATTACCAGGCTCTCAGGCTAGAATAAATTGAACTATGGTATCAAATCCCATCTTTTAGCTAGAATCAATTGACTATAGTTTATAATGCGGATTGCTTAAAACCATAGGGTCACTCAACTGGCCAATGTTTGAAGTACTAATTAGTTGAGGTGGTTTGCAATCCACCATGAGAGCAACCCTTTCTGGTTCCCAAGGATTGTCTAGCCCACAAGCAAACAGGCTAAGTGGGTTAACAGCTAAATAAAAAATACCGTTAAAGGCTCAGTGATGATTTGCCAAAAAACATTAAAAAAAGGGTTATTCCAATTCTCACCATGATTTTCATGTACACTAATTCAGAGTATGGACTAGTTCCAAATCACCAGGGTGCATCATGATGTCCACCAAAGGATATAGCTAGCCCCAAGAGTTATTGCGTCTACTTGGTAAACGGCTTATTAAATCATTACTTATCTTCTAAATTCCCCATCTCCCCGGCCGCTTAACACACCATGGATGTATGAGAAAGTCTTTATGTAACCCATGCGAATTGATGTACCTAATTATCATGCGTTGACTAAGGTGGTTACATATGACAAACTAATCTGCTGGCTCAACTAACGACATTCACTGAATGTGCAGAAATGTAATCAACGTGTCTAATCAAGATTCATGCAGAGATAGAGTTTCTGTTTACACGGTTTAAAGATGTAGTTGTTCAAACCTCAAGAGTCCTACATGAAAGATCAATCTAGAAACTTGAAGTTAACTATGTCAAATTCCAAGTTTAGGAAGGATTGGTAGAATAATGTAATAGTATATTTACTGACTAGTAGGTTGAAAGTTCCTACTGTAGAGATAGATTTCCTACTGGTAGGTACGGTAGTCCGTTACTGTGTAGCAGGATAACGTTACATAGTTAGTGTGTGGCAGACGGCCTAATAAGTTTGCCTAGCTTGTAGAACATATTGTAGTCCAGGTATTAATGACATTTGGTTCCGGAGAGTTAGTAGTATAAGTATAGTTAGTAAAGAAATAAGTGATATGCTTGAGCTATCTTAGGAAATGACAGTGCATATCTCTTTGACGCATTTTGTGTAACAGGCGGTTAGGGTTTCAGTAGTATATAAGAAACCCAACCCACGACCATAGAAAGGGAACAAATCCGAAAAACACAATTCTCCTTGTTAATTAATAGAAATCCATAGAAGGATCTTTTAGTTTAATAGTCTTGTTCTTCTTATAGGCTTTGTCTAATTTCCGCATAGACATTAGCTTTGTTTAGCAAGAGTCTCTCTTGTGATTAGCTTGTGATTACATAGGTTAATCACCATCCTTAACAGGCAGTAAAGATCTATCTAGAGTGGGATCCAACAAGTGGTATCAGAGCTTGTTGAGAGTCTCTGGATAAGAAGAACACGTAGATCTAGACTCTTAGAACCTTAAACACATCCAAAAACATCCAATATCCCTACCACAACCTTTTCAAGATGTCTGACCATGATGATGATGCTTCTGATATTAATAATGACAATGCTCAACCACAACAACAGCAAAACATTCAACCTCAAATCATCACCACTGTCTCGAACAACAATGCAAAGTTTCCTTATTTGAAGAAGGATGAGTATGAGGTCTGGGCTATGAAGATGGAATACTGGATCACAAACAATGATATGAATATCTGGAAGGTGATTCAAAATGGCAACAGCTTAAAAAGGACTGGAAGAGATCGTGATGGAAGGGTCATTATTCTTCCCCCAACGACTGCAGATGAACACATTGCTGTTCAGAGGGAATCAAAGGCAAGAACTACCTTGCTTCAGTCTATTCCTGATGATCATGTGGCTGATTTCCATTATATGGATGATGCAAGGGATATATGGAATGCAGTCAAAGCTAGGTTTGGTGGAAATGCCGAATCCAAAAAGATGAGAAAGTCCATGCTGAAGCAAGAATTCTCAGAGTTCAGAATTAGTGAATCAGAGGGATTGCACAAAGGGTATGACAGGATGCAGAAGATTCTCAGTCAGCTTAACCAACTCAAGGCCAAGCCTGATGATGAAGACATCAATCTTAAGTTTCTCAGAGGTTTGCCTTCATCTTGGTCACAGGTGGCTTTGACCTTAAAAACCAAAGGTGGACTTGAACTTCTTTCTTTTGATGATTTGTACTACAAGTTGAAGACTCTTGAGATAGATATCAAAGGATATTCTACTCATTCCTTAAGTCAATCTCCAAGCTATTCTGCATTTGTTAGTACTACTAGTACTAGCAAAAAGATGTCATATGGAGAAAGCCCAAGCTTCTCCTCATCTACTACTTACTCTGCTCCATTAAGTTCTAAAGCTAGATCTCATAGTTCTGGTAATGTGCTTCAAGATTTTCTTTACTCTCTTATAGCTGAAAGTGAACCATAACAACAAGTAGCTTATGAATATTTTGAGCAGATAGACAAATTGGACTTAGAAGAGAAATGGCAAATGGCTATGTTGTCAGTCAGGGTGAATAAGTTCGAGAAAAAGGCTGGAAGGAAGATTGAGTTTGATAAGAAAGAAGCTGCTAGGTTCAACAAGAAAGTAGTTAGATGCTATAAGTGCTTGCAAAAAGGGCATTTTGCAAGAGAATGCAGAGCAAAAGGGGGAAATAAAAAGAGATATTCATCATTTAAGATTCAGGAACTTAGGAAAAAGGAGGCTGATACTAAAGCCTTAATAACAGTTGACACATTAGAGAATTGGGAAGAACATGAATCTAGGATGATGAGGGTTTTGCTCCCAAAGAGTATGGAATGGTTGCTGGTTGTGGTGCTGCTTGTGAAGAAGGTGCTGCTAAAGTATATAGCTTGATCACTGGGAATGGTACTGATGCTGCTGCTGGAGAATTTGCTCTCATGGGCATGGCCTCTGAGGTACAAAACTGTTGCTTTTGGTTGTGAACATAAATTTAATAATCTTCAAAAACAGTATAATGATCTAAATGATCAATATAATGAGTACTATATACAGGTTCAGGCTTATAAAAACTCTCTTAAAACATTAGAAAAACAAAAGAGAGTCTATCAGCAAAATCAGTTAGGATATGAAGAAAAGATTAGAGTGTTGTCTATTGAATTAGAAAATACACTATCTAATGAACATTCTGAAAGAATAATGTTAAAGCTGAGATTAGCAAAGAAAGATTTAAAAAACAAAACTTGATAATCACTTAGTACAAATTGAAAAGTGGAGAACCTCTACCAAAAACTTGTTTAGATTAATTGATAGTTCCATGTCTGTTAGAACAAAAGTGGGGTTGGGATTTAATAACTATATAAGGAAAAAATGAGTTAGGATGGGATGACTCTGCATTTAGTGTATTTACCACTAACTCTGAAGAAGTGGAAGGTAGACCTCTTTTCAATAGGTTTGCCAAAGCTGATAGTATGAAAGCTGTGCCTCCACCTCTTTCTGGAGACTACACTCCTCTATCAGATCACATTGACTTGGATGAATCACAAATGTCTTATGGTACAAAGTCCTCAACCTCTGGTGACTCTAATTCTGTGTCTAATGACTTTGTCTCTTGTGATAACAGTGACAAGTCTTCAGAGGTCAACACAAATGACTTTGCCTCCAGTGATTCTAGTGTCAAATCTTCAGAGCCCAAGTCAAATGATTCAACCTCCTGTGCATCAACTTCCAGTGTATCCACATCTGAGAGTGAAGCTGAGATTGAGTCCAATGTTGGGACACCTATCCAAGAACCCATTATTGTTCAGGATTTACCTAGTTTCTCTTGTAATAGTTCTGATAAGAATGAAAACACTTCTAGGACCTCTTGTAATAAGAATGGTTATTTTAATAAAAAGGCAAGTCATTTTAGGAAAAATAATTCTTCTGCTTCAAAGTCTTGTTTTGTATGTGGTAGTTATCTTCATCTCATTAAGGATTGTAATTATTATGAGACACAATATGCTAATGATTTTGATGGTGTGGGATATCCTCAAAGGGAACCAATTTGGGACAATGCTACTAGGGTCACTCAGTCAAATCAATTTGTCCCACAAGCAGTACTTCTCAGGTCTGGCAAGGTTTCTATTCCTGCTGCTAGACCAAACCAGGTTCCTGCTGGTAGGCCAAAACCAGTTTCTACTGGTAAGCAAAATAGGCCTCCTCCAGTTCATGCTGGTAGAAGAAATTCTTCTTCAGTTACTTCTGGTTGGTGGCAAAGTACTGCTAGACCTATGGCCCATTTGCCTACACCTACGAGTTCTTATTTTCAGACCTCCACACCATTTGGACCTCATGTTTATTACAATCAAATGCATTATGATGGGGATGGATGGGCAACTGCTGTTAAGCCCTCAGCAGGTTGTTCTTGGAAGTCACATAGAAATAAAGTGTACAGGGTACCCAAGAACAATGGTGGATCTCACATATCTACATGGCCTAAATTTTCAGATCCACAAGGCAGACCCAAGTCAGGAATGGCTTGGGTCCCCCTTAGAAACTAATTGTTCTTTTGTAAAATTTTGTACAGGTCAATCTCCATACAGATGCTGGAGATGAAGGGATAGTAGATAGTGGTTGTTCTCGCAGTATGACTGGCAACAAGGAAAGATTGGATGACTTTCAACCTTTTAAAGGTGGCAAAGTGACTTTTGGAGGTGGTGAAGGGCGAATAACTGGAAAAGGGACAATCAGGACTCCTAAGTTGGATTTTGAAAATGTATACTATGTGAAGGAACTTCAACAATTTAACTTGTTCTCAGTCTCTCAGATTTGTGACAAGAAGAATTGAGTTCTCTTCACAGACACTGATTGTCTTGTCCTCTCCAACGATTTCATACTCCCAGATGAAAGCATGGTGTTACTCAGAGTTCCAAGGAAGCACAATATGTATACTTTTAACTTGAATAATCTTGCTCCCAAAGAAAATTTGGCTTGTTTGGTGGCCAAAGCTTCTTCTGATGAAGCTATAAAGTGGCATAGAAGGATGACTCATGTGAACTATAAAAATATGAATAAGTTGGTAAAAGATAACCTTGTCAGAGGTCTTCCCCCTAAGCTTTTCAAAAATGACCATACTTGTGTTGCATGTTGCAAAGGCAAGCAACACAAAGCCACCTATAAGGCCATTATTGTTGTAAGCTCTATTTCTGAGCATTTGCAATTGCTTCATATGGACCTCTTTGGTCCTACATCTATTCAAAGCGTAGACCACAAATATTACTGCCTTGTGATCACTGATGACTATAGCAGGTTTTGTTGGGTTTTCTTTCTAGAGATTAAGGATGAAATATATTCAATCCTTAAGGACTTTATTTCCCTTGTAGAAAACCAATTGAATAAAAAGGTAAAATCTATTAGATGTGATAATGGTACAGAGTTTAAGAATGCAAAATTGATTGAACTTTGTGGGGAAAAAGGGATAAAGAGGGATTACAGTAATGCTAGAACCCCTCATCAAAATGGAGACGCTAAGAGGAAAAATAGAACCCTCATAGAGGCAGCTAGAACTATGTTGGCTGACTCTAAGTTACCTACTATGTTTTGGACTGAAGCAGTATGTACTGCTTGTTATGTCCTAAATAGAGTCTTGATAACAAACCCTCACAATAAGACACCTTATGCTTTGTTGACTGGGAAGACTCCTTCCATCAGTCATTTTAAACCCTTTGGGTGTCATGTGACCATTTTAAATACCAGTGATCATTTGGGTAAATTTGATGGGGAGGCTGATGAAGGGTATCTTGTTGGATACTCGGCAAGTAATAAAGCTTAGAGGGTATATAACATGGCTAACAAGAGGGTTGAAGAAATAATGAATCTGAGGTTTCTGGAGGAAAAAGCTAATATCTAGGGAATTGGTCATGAGTGGTCTTTTGATCTTGACTATTTAACTGATTCCTTAGGCTATAATCGTGATAAAGCTAATCAGTCTGTAGGTACACAAGATGTTTTTTCTAACCCTGCAGGTTTCAAGGATGATGATTCAGATTCTGACAGTGATGAGCAAGTTATTCTAGTCCCCTCTTATCCTTCCAATAACATTCCAGGAGCTGAGACTAAAGATACATCTGATGCTCACAGTCATGGTGTACTATTTGATACTGCCGAAGACATTTTTCAATAGGAGCTTGCAAGGTTGAAAGATCAGGAACAAAGAGCCACCACTGAAGCTGAGAGACTTGGATTGGGGTTTGCAAAAGCTGCTGAGGAACTTCAGAAGAGAGCAAGTGCAAAAACAGTTCCTCCTGGTAGTACTGGTAGCATCCCAGTTCCTTCTGGTGATACAACAATTTCTCCTGGTGATGTTTCAGTTCCTACTGGTGGTGTTCCAGTTCCTACTGGTAGTTCAACTGACTCGTTCTAGTGATGAATAGCCTACAAACATAATTCCCCAGTCCATCCAGACCTTGGAAATAATGAACCCTCACCTGGTATTTTCTCTTCTTTATCCTATGATGATGAGTTTGGTGCTGATCTAAATAATTTAGCATCAACTATGGAAGTCAGTCCTGTGGCAACTAAGCGAATCAATACAATTCATCCTTAATCCCCTTCACCCTGAAAAAAGTTTTTATATGGGGATCATACTTCAGCTGTGCAAAACCCGAGAAGGCACAAGGACAATAAGACTACTACTTAGTGAATCTTCTGCGTTTTAATCAATTAAATCCATGACCAGCAAGAGACAATAATACGACTTTCAACATTGTCCTGCTTTCCTGTTTTTCTTTCTCAAGTTGAACCAAGAAGTGAACCAGGCCCTTGAAGATCCAACTGGTTGATGCAATGCAGGAAGAAATGTTAAACAGTTTTAAGTTTTTAAAAATGTATGGGTTCTTGTTGATTGCTGAAGGTAAATATGCTATTGGGACTAAGTGGATACTCAAAAACAAGAGAGATGCCAGGGGGATTGTTGTCAAAAACAAGGCTAGACTTGTAGCTCAAGGACACAGATAGGAGGAGGGCATTGATTATGATGAAGTCTTTGCTCCAGTTGCAGGAATAGAGGCAATCAGATTGTTTTTAGCATTTGCCTCTTACATGGATTTTATGGTATATACCATGATGGATGTTAAGAGTGCGTTTCATTATGGAAATAATTGATGAGAAGTATATTCACTCAACCTAAGGTATTTGGTGGAACCTTCTTCAACCATCCCAATAAGGTCTACCATGGTAGTCAAGGCTCTATATGGACTATCATCAAGCACCAATACTTGGAATGGCAACCCATTCTAAATATTTCTACCTTTTTGCTGAAACATGGTTATAGAAGAGGCACCATTGACAAGACTCTCTTTCTTAAGAAGCACAAAAGAGATATCATCTTGGTACAAGTTTATGTGGATGACATCATCTTTGGATCTACAAAGAAGGCCTGGTGTGATGAATTTGAGGCCTTGATGAAGGGAGAATGTGAAATGAGTGCTATGGGAGAACTACTTTCTTCCTAGGATTAACAAGTTCAGCAAAGACCAGATGGAATTTTAATCAGCCAGAGACTATATGTGCCAAGAGTAATCCTGAAGAGTTTAATTTGTAGTATGTCAGACTGCCAACTACACCCTATAAGCTCAAACCTAAGTCCAAGAATGAACCTGATAGTCCTGTAAATGTCATTGTACAGATCCATGATAGGTTCAGCTAATTACTAGAACAAAGCTTCAAGGCCTGATATACTGTTTGCAGTCAGTGCTTGTTCAAGGAATCAAGTCACTCCACACTTAAATTTGGAAGCAGTGAAGAAGATTTTCAAGTATCTTAAAGGCCAACCCTAGGTTGGCTTATGGTAGCAAATACCCGGGGGCCCCCACTGTTGGGGGGGGGGGGCCACTACCTTAGAGAGTCACCTAGTGACAGTGATTATGCTAGGGTAAACAAGGATAGGAAATCCATAACTGGTGGTTGTCAGTTTCTGGGTAGGAGGTTGATCTCATGGCAATGCAAGAAGCAAACAATTGTTGCTAACCTCTTCTACTGAAGCTGAGTATGTTAGCTGCTGCTGAACTGTTAAGGTCAGTGAAAACTGGATACAAAATCCGTTGTTAGATTATGGGTATAATTTAGTGAATTCAAAATCTTTTATTGATAACCAAAGTCCATTTGAATAGTTAAAAACCCAGATTTTCACCAACATAAGACTAAGCACATATAAATTAGACCATTTCATTAAGAATGCTAATGACAAGAAACTTATTCAAGTGCTTAAAATACATACTGATGATAATGTGGCTGATTTGTTAACCAAGGCATTTGATGGACCTAGGTTTACTCATCTTGTGGTTAACATTGGGATGCTCAATCCATAGATACTATGATTGGGGGGAGGATTTGAGTCCAAAGGGAGGACTGTTGTTGTAAAAATTTCTAAAAAGTTGGTTTTTAAAAAAAAATTACTACTTAGTTTTTCTTGCTACACTATGTTTCTCCTAGTAGTTGTATTTTTCTCCTGATAATTTTAACTTTTTCTACTGGTAGTTTTAGTTCCTCTTGCTTGTTTGTAATTAGTTCATTCTGATAGTTAATTTTCCTTTCCATGTTATTGTATATGTTTTGTGTGTATTGGCCTCACCTTTTGCAGACTAATGGTTCAAGAGGGTGGATTAGTGATTTTCTAGTGTTCTACATGGACCAGGTGGCCTTATTTTGATGAAAAAGAGTTCATACTGGTAGTTTAAGTGTTCCCTCTGGTGTTACCAGAGTTCCTACTGGTAGTTTTCATTTTTCCTACTGGTTAAACTTTTCTAAGTTAGAAAATCATTTTTTAGACTTTTCTAAGTTAGAAAATCATTTTTTAGAATTTTAAGGTATTAATTTGTCATTTTCTAGGATTTTTAATTCATTTAATTAGTTTTAATTCATAAAAAAATTCAAAATTAATAAATAAATAAAAATTTCCTTTTCATAAAATTTTCTTTTATCTTAATTTAGGTTTA
Organism: Tanacetum coccineum; assembly: GCA_026074375.1. NCBI lineage: Eukaryota > Viridiplantae > Streptophyta > Magnoliopsida > Asterales > Asteraceae > Tanacetum > Tanacetum coccineum. The sequence goes on from BQNB010003628.1 coordinate 96,208, forward strand.
GAAATTAAATTTGTATTCGTAGGCTTAAATTTAGTTTAGTTTCTTAATTGTTGAATTTTCTTTATACCCGTTAATTGTTCTTGATTTTAATTGTTTATTTTATGTGTTTTTATTCATAGAAATAGATAATCAAATCAATCTTCGTTATCATTCAAATCATTATTCAAACAAAAACGTGGTCTCAATTTCATAAATCGTTGGGGGATAACGACCCGGTAATCACTTACCGGTGATATACGTATATTATATATATATTATCGTGTGAATTTTCCTTACTTCCTTTGTCCTCAAGGGTAATTAGGTAATTTCATATTATTTTATATTTTATTAATACGTGTATAGATTACTACAATCAGTTTTTGGGGCCGCTGCCGGGGATTTGTGATTAAGATTCTTTCGTTTGAAGTTTGTCGATCGTGATTTTAAGAACCTTTCGTCTTCGAAAGTTACGCTTTTAAGAAAATCAAAAATATAAAAAAAATAATAAAAAGTAAAAAAAATAATTTTCTTTTCTTTTTAGTATAAGTAAAAGATTAAAAACAAAAAAAATACAAAAATATTTGCTCTTCCGATTTTTTTTGATTTTTCTCATTTATTTGTGACTATAAAAAGTTACAAAGTTGGTAAAAGAACACCAACAAATAATACCTTCAATTGAGGTATTATCCATTAATAAGTTCCCGAACCAAAGATTAATATTTTTTACCGTTTGTGTCACTTACGAAAAAGGAGCACCTCTTTTGTAAAATTTATTTTACTTAAGAGAGTTACCCTAAGTTTGTTGATTATTCGGTAAACAAAAATATTTCATTTTCTCATTTCATTTGCTTGTTTAGTGCATGCGCATTAGAAATTCCTATTTTCCAAATATTTCAAACGTCACCATTCCAAGACGTCGAAATAAAGGACGTGCTCCAAACATAGTCGAACCCGAGCTTCGTACTATCGTTGCACCAATGGCGAAACGTACAATGGAAAAGACTCACTCCAGCATGACGGGGCCCGGAAAGGTACGGAGAAGCCAATTGTTATTAAAAAACCGGAAATTAATGCGATCAATTTGAGATTAAAAAACGAATTTGCCTCAATTGGTTCAAAGCAAATCCAATTTAACCTGGTCGTTCTGAGATGAAATTCCTCATGCACATTATCATTATTTCAAAAGGATTACCTCGACTTTTACGATTTAGAATGGTGCCTAACGATGTGATTAAGCTTGATGATGTTTCCATATTCGCTCGATGAGCCGTTAAAACTTAGTACGAGAAAAAGAACCACCAATTCGATCTTTTGACCTTTGGGAGATCTCGTTACCAAATTCGTGAATTCAATTTTCGCCGCCCTTATCGAAAACCACTCACTTAAAGAGAAATTTCCGATTTACATCAAAAAATTGAGGAGACTTTAGTGAAGCGTTGGGAACTATTAAGGAGTTTCTTAGAGCTTGTCCTCCATCACGGATTACGGAGTTAACACCTCAAGTTGATAACCTTTTACAAATAAGGTTTAAACGAGATTGAACAAGACTCTTTAAACTGCCCCGCGGTCGGTTGGAAATCTTTGTAATAAAGACGACTATCAGAGGCTATTAAACATAATTGAGAACAAATCAAAAGTTCATTATTCACGAAATAGATCAAATGTCTCTAGGATGAATGCTACTTCTTGTAAAATGGATTAAAGAATTGATAAGCTTGCGGATTAACTTTCGACCTTAGTCGAGATTGTTTCTAAAAAAGTGTCACTAGCAAAGACACTGCTACCGGTTAAAGCCGGTTGAAGGGAAACTTCGTTACTTGTGTTGGTGCCCATTCTGGTATAATTTCCTGGCTACCGATAACAAATCAGGCTAGTGTTTTGTGACGACTACGGGTACTTACAGATCAAGTTCACCCTAGCAGACCGTGTTAGTAATCAATGGCACCACCAAGGATTTTGCTCCGGTTCAAAACAATGGTCAAAATAGGTTTAATCAGAATCAAGTTCAAGGGAATAATTTTAATCGGGGAAATAATTTTCATAGAAATCAAGGTTTTCAAGCTCAAAATAATCATGCTCTAAATTTTCAAAACCAAGGATTTCAAAACCAACCTTTCAATGGCCTAATAAAAAAAAATGGTTTTTCAAGGATTTCAAAACCAACATTTTCAAGTGCCTAATAATCAAGTTCAACAAGAGTTTTCAAATGATTTTTCGAGTTACAAGAGAAATAACGATCAAATTATGAGAAACATGCAAAATCAAATCAACTCGTTGAAAGGAGACCTTAAGAATGAAATTCAAAACACGATAAAATCTCAACAAGCCGTCATGATGAATCAACAAACTACCTTTCAAAATAATTTGCAAAACATGATATGTGGATTGTTTCAAAACCAAGCCTCAACTTCGGGTACTCTTCCGAGTAATACCATTCCAAACCCGAAGGGTGAGATGAAAGCGATCACTACTCGAAGTGGTGTTGCTTACGAGGGACCTTCGATTCCTACTCCTAAAAAGGTAGTGGAACGAGAAACCGAGGAGACAACGGATAAGGAGCAATCTAATTTCCAAGGAAGTACCGCTCAAATCCCACCTCCGGTTATCCCCATTTCTATTTCGGAACCCGATGTTCCAAAGACTTTGCCTAAAACCACTCCCATTTCGGAACTCGATGTTCCAAAGAATTTACCTAAGCCAAATATTCCATATCCTTCTCGATTTAATCAAGAAAAATTTCATGAAAAAGCTTCGTATCAAAAAGAGAAGATTTTTCAAATGTTTTAAGATTTGCGTTTTGACATAAGTTTCGCAGATGCTTTGTTTTTTATGCCAAGATTTGCTCCTACGATTAGGAATTTTCTCATGAATAAGGAAAAGTTGCTTGAATTAGCTATGATACCGTTGAACGAGAATTGCTCGGCGATGCTCCTTAAAAAGCTTCCCGAAAAGCTTGAAGACCCCGGCAAGTTTCTTATTCCATGCAATTTTCCGGGAATAGATGTATGTCACGCCTTGGCCGATCTTGGCGCGAGCATAAATCTTATGCCTCTTTCCTTTTAGAAAAATCTTTCCCTACCCGAACTTACACCAACTCGGATGACTTTAGAGTTAGCATATCGATCCATAACCCATCCTAAAGGACTCGCTGAAGACGTTTACGTTAAAGTGGGAAAGTTCCACTTTCCTACCGACTTTGTTGTTGTCGATTTCGAAGCCGATCCTCGAGTTCCTTTCATACTTGGGAGATCCTTTTTGAGGACCGGTCGTGCTTAAATTGATGTTTATGGAGAAGAAATAACCCTTCGGGTTGATAATGAAGCCGTCACTTTTAATCTAGATCAAACCACGAGATATTTTTGAGTGTGCACCAAGTTTTGGATATGGAAACAGTTTTTGGCATGCTGCCTGGTTTTATTGCAACACATTTTGAACAAAAAGAGAAATTTTCAGGGTTTGGGTGTTGGTTAACCACCACACAACAAATGGTGTTCAACTACCATGTCTCACAGACAGAAAGCGTTGAATTTTCACCATGAGGGTTGGCTCTGGTGTGAATTTCTCAAATCGTTGATAACTTTAATAGTTTGCTCAAAACTATAGGGGTATTTAACTCACATGCAATCTTTTGCTGAGGAGTTGAAATGGTTATTCAATCCACCATGGACTATGCCCTTATTGGGAAACCAAAGGATTGGCTAGTAAAACACAAAACGGCTTTGGTAAAGACCTTAACAAATCCTGATAGCTGTACAATTGCTAAAAAAATGTGGGTAATCACTACTTGTTTCACAAAGGGTGCTAGTCCTGAGCAAACGGCTACAGGTATAGACATATAAATCCGTTTATGGCTGTGATGATTTGCCAAAAATCATTTGGGTATTCCAATTCACCAATGATTCATGTTCTAAGAGTTGGACTGGTTACTAATTCACAGGGTGATGTCATGATTCCACAAGAAATTAAGCTAGCCCCCTAGTGAGTAGCTACTTGTAAAGGCTTATCAAATTCTACTTATGTTAGCTGCGGTGTACAAAGTCTGTTGCTGGTTTAAGTTTTCCTGCTGCTTCTTCAACGTTGCTGCCTTTTGATGATCAAGTTCAACAAGACTTTTGATGTTCGGTTCCAAGGCTATGAAGACCAATCTGTTTGACACACGATTTGCTCAATGTTCAATGCTCATCATCATTAATCTCTTAAAGGTGTTTGTATGAAGAAATACAGATTTGTGCAGCAGTTTCATGTGTTTAGGACAAGACTCAAGCAGATTGGATGTTGCTGATAAGTTCATATTTCAATCCTCAAGGTTCAAGTTTGAAGATCTATCTAGAAACTGGAAATTAACATAGTCAAATTCCAGTTTAGGGGAGGATTGTTAGGAATATTTGTAATATTTAGTTTCTACTAGTAGGTATGTAGTTCCTACTGGTAGAGTAGTAGTTCCTACTGGCAGGTATGTAGTTCCTGCTGGTAAGGTTATTATCATAGTTAGTCCTGGTAGGCTAAGTTTAGTTCCTACTGGTAGAATACTTAGTCCTGGTAAAGTCAAATAGTTATTCCAGGATAAGATTTTAGTTAGTTAGAGATGAGGATATGCATGAGCTAAATAAGGAAGATATTCATGCATATCAATCTCACGCGTTTTTAGTAAATGCTGATTATGGTTTCTCTACTATAAAGAGAACCTACGGCTTAGGGAAATGTACACATTCAGAAAAAACACAAATTTTTCTCCTTGTTAATTAATAGAAATCCATAGAAGGATCTTTTAGTTTAATAGTCTTATTCTTCTTATAAGCTTTGTCTAATTTCCGCATAGACATTAGCTTTGTTTAGCAAGAGTCTCTCTTGTGATTAGCTTGTGATTACATAGGTTAATCACCATCCTTAACAGGCAGTAAAGATCTATCTAGAGTGGGATCCATCAAGTAGCTTGAGTTCTTGGATTTGATGAAGTTCGGAGTTGATTATTTGTAGGTGGAAAGTTGGAGTTCATAGTGGTACTAATAAACATCATAGATTTATTGAGACTAGCTATTGGATCATCAGTTGGTAGGAATGATGGTATAACAAATCCAGAATCAATTTGTGCTAGCAATTCAGGTTGTTGTTGTTAAGCAATTAGTAGGCTATAGTTTAGTTGATGAAGTGATTGAATGAACTGTTGTTGAGATGATGTTGTGAGTGGTTGATATGACTGAGATTTTTAATATGGTTAAAATGGATGATACTCAGCTGGTAGATTGTAATGTGATCTTGAACTGCTGTATGATGGAGGAGGATTGAATTGATTAGCAAGTAAAGCAAGTGGATTTGGATAACGTTGTCTCATTGCTCGAACTTCTTTTGCATCATTCTCATTTTGGTTGAGAAATGCATACAATTGATCAAAATTGCACTTGTGCAAATCCTTAGCTTGTTTAGCAGCTGTGACAAACCTACTCCACTTTGGCTGAAGATGATTCACAAACTTCGTATTAACTTGAATGGGTGTCATCTTCATCTTGATGATGTTTATGTCATTGATCAGCTTAGCATACCTCCAGTAATACGAGTGAAACGATTCTCCTAGCTTAGAGGTGAACCTATCGAACTCATCATATAGCTTTGACTTATGTTCTTAAAGTGTAAGCTTCGTACCTTCCATTAATTCTTTGACTCGATCCCATATCTCTTTAGCAGTTTGAAAGTGGTTTATAAGAGTGTATATTTCGATTGGTAGCCCGAGGAGAATAATGTTAGTTGCTTTGATGTCACAATCATATTGTAACTTCTCAGTCGGAGAAAGATCTGCTACAGTTTGTGCACGTTTCTGATCCGCAGCACCATCAAAACCAGGAATGGTAATCTCCGCTTTGAGTTTAAACGGTCCGTTCTCGATGGAATCAATCAACATTTCCCCATTCTTTTTACCCTGTATATAAAGCCATATACGCATCTTCCAACTATCATAAATGCCTTTCTCGAGCATTGGGGTCGGTTTTAAGCACCCGCAGCAATAACACTCTCAGCCATTGTCGTCATTGTTACAACTTGATTATGAAATGATGGTAATAATGATCGTTGCAATGATTAAGAAGTGTTTGTGTAGTGTTAATGATGTTTGTTAAGTGATTATGTGTTAAAGTATGTTGCTTTTGTTGTTTTAAATCCTTGTAATCCTTAAAGTTTTGATCTTTGAAGTCACAAAAGTCCACAGTAAGTTAAATTACAAATTATATGTCTAAATCACAAATCAGTGTCTTAAACCTCAAATCAGTAACTTAAATCATTTTTTAAACTTAAATCACAAATTGAACCTTTAAACCTCAAAATTAACTTTTACACTTAAATCGTAAATTGGAAACTTAAACCTCAAATCGACTTTAACACTTAAATCGCAAATTTGAAACTTAAACCTCAAAATCGACATTAACACTTCAATCGCAAATTTGAAACTTAAACCTCAAAATTGACTTTAACACTTAAATTGCAAATTGGAAACTTAAACCGCAAAATGAGTATAAAACATAAATAACAAATTTTCTAAATTATTAAATCGCAAAAATTTGTTTCTCAAATAAGGTAAATCGCTTTTTGCAAGATTCAAAAATGCGAAATAACTTTTTAATATTAAATCATAAAAAATTTATTTCGCAAAAAAAGTTATTCTATAAATTTCGAGATCTCAAAAATTCTTTCTTCGATCTAAACCGCAAAAAGCGAGTTATAAACCGCAAGAATATATTCTTAGATTCGAAGATTTGCAAAATATTAAGTTACACACCCTTTGCCCGGTCCTTACGATTGTTTATATCGATCAAACCAAGTGTGTAACCTTGAAAATCGCGACAGTAACTTAAATCGCAAATCAGATTTACGATTTAGGTATTCCTCAAAATTAAATTCCTCAAAATGAATTTGCGATTTAGAGTATTCCTCGGAATCTTATTCCTCAAAACAGATTTTGCAATTAGGCTATTCCTTAAATTGGAATTTGCGATTTGGCTCACTGTTACACTAACAGAGATACGTTTTTGCTTGTAAACACACACAAAACACCACTAAATCATCCCATGGGCTCTGATACCAATTGTAGGATATACAATTACCATATCATAATCATGAAACAAGATAGAGTTTTAGAGAGGGAGAGAGAGAGAGAGAGAATAGGAGAAACTTAGTATATTATTATATATATTATATATTATATATATATATATATATATATATATATATATATATATATATATATATAGAGAGAGAGAGAGAGAGAGAAAAAATATGGAAGATTATATTAAAGAGAATAGTTTCAACCAACCCTTCACCCTTACCTCTAACCCTCCTTATATAGGAAAGGGGGTGGTACATGGTAAGCTTATGGTAGGGTGAAGGGTATATTTCTTAACTATGTCACGTATTCCATACACAACATTACATTACGTAAATAAGACTCATGAGATCGATAACGATCGTCACTTCATTAAAAAGTGAATTCCTAACATCTTCTCTTACTTGCCGTAATGTAAAATCCATGTTGCCAAAGTTTTTTATCTAAAAAAAAGTGTGTGTGACATGCAATTAGGGTTTTTTTGATAAAGCTTTTAAGAAAAGTTTGGGGATGAGAAAAGAATCGAGGGAAGTGGTATATTAGTATTTGGGCGGGAAGTTGGAAGGGACAAGGGATGACAAATCATTTAATGTGGCAAATAAAACATACGACGTGAAGAAATGGCGATGTTGCTCTAACATGAAAGGCACGCGTGAGTATTAACAGCTATTGACAGGCATTTGTAAAAGGGACCATCGAATAGGAAAAATTGAGATGTCAAGGATGTTGGGTGTATTTATTTTGAAAATAGGACGAAAAATGTATTTTTGTTACAACCTTCGGTACAACTTTATTTAAGATGAGAAAAGTGTTTTGTGTTAATCAATTCTATTATTAGGCAATAAAGGAGCTTAATTTAAAAATCAAGCTCTCTTATTGACTAATAAAAGTCAAATTTGTTTAGATTTGGTCAAACCCGTATCAATTTCATCCATCAACAGTGAATTTGGATAAGAACATGTGTGTCGATTTTGTAATAAAAATACTTAAAAGGAGATAATTAATAAAACTTTAGCTGTTAAATTTAAATAAATTATATAAAGTTACGTGTACAGTTATTAGTTTTCAAGTATTTTAATAAGTTTATAATATAAGCAAATACTCGCTTATACTTTATACCTCCTATACTTTGAACTTTAAAAAAAATAACTTACATGTAGTTATTTATAAATATTATAATCAGTATAGATTAAAATGATGTATATGCACGGGATTATAAATATCAAAAGGAAAACAGAAGTTATCGTGATATGTTAAAAGAATACACGAGATTGTACATATATAAACAACTAATGTTATTCCTCTTTATAAGTTTAAGTAAAGATATTCAGGGAAAAAAAATTATTATATGCGTTCAATAACAACTCATGTTATTACTTTTTATATGTTTAACCCGTGCGTACATGTTTTGAAAATCAAATACGTCTAAAATTTTATCTATGGGAATATAAATATATATCAAAATGAAAACACGAGTTACTGTGATATGAAACAAGTATACGAGATCGTAGATATAACAACTGCTTATGCAATTCCTATTTAAAGTTTAAATAAGGATATCCAGAAAAGTATTTATTAAACTTTATCTTTTAACTTAATCAAAGGTCATACGTGTTATTAAACACTCGTATTGTGTATATCATGATATCAATTGTTAAATTTAAACAACATCAATCTCAGCACCATATCAATTAAATAAAGTCAAATCTTTCATCTAACGATAATTTATATAAAATATTAATCGATATTAATACATAATAAAAAAAATTATGTAAAAATTTGTGCATGCACGAAAATTATAACAAATATATTTCATAAACCATTATTACGTAAACAAAAGTTAATCTTAAAGACAAAAAATCAAATTCGAAGAAATAAGTTTTGATACTTCTTTCGACTCAAAAGTTAAAGAAGAAAAAAAAATGATTTTTGATTCAAAAGTTAAAGAAGAGGAAAAAATGATACGGAGTAGCATCATGGCCGGATTTGAGCCTGTGCAAAGTGACCAAGTGCACAGGGCCCAAAGCCCAACAGGGGACCCAAAATATTGTCCAATGCTACGTAGTACTGTCGACTGCAATCTTAATCCAATTCATTTCGTTTTTCTTTTGACGTTGAAGAAAAGTTTATGTCTATACAATTGAGGGCTAAATTTTGTAATCTAAATTTTTTAACACAAATCGAATACGGTATGCGTGGTCATATCATTAATAAGATTGTCCCATCCAGGTACCAGTTTTAATGTTTTTTTCTTTAGTTTCCTTATTTTTCTTATTTAAGATATATATTTTCAACACTATTAGGAGTTAGCCAATAATAGTTCAAAGCTATGTTGACTGATGTTCATTGGATTGTTAGTATAGTAACTCTCAAATGAGACGATAAATTAGTAAAAAAGAACTCAAGTGATTATATAGTTTTATGCATGTCTATAATTTTTTAAGTGCTAATTTATCATTGAGTTAGAAACTTATTTACATCTACGAAAAAGTTTTATGTTTAAGGGGCCTCGTTTTCACTTTGCACATGGCCTCAAAATCCATACGACGACCCTGAGTAGCATGAAGAGAATAGAGAATAGAGTATTGATATATATGCCTACAATGGAGACTTAAAATTAGACTTAATCATTTATTAGATGACAAATGTTTTACATTTCTTTTATCTCCTCTTTTTTCACCAATCATTTTTTAAAATACACCAATTAAATTTTTAGGTATAAAATTAATACTATATACAAAAGGCAGACGCCCCGGCCCGCCAAAAATTTAATGCGACCCGTTTTTTTGACCCGGTAACATTTAATGCCCCCTTTTTGTTTTTTTTTTTTTTTTTTTCTGTTTCTTTTTTTATTTCTTTTCTTTTCATTTACATTGACTGTTTTTTTTGACTTTTTTTTAAACCTTTTTTTTTTCTCAAAAAGCTTTTTAAAATAAAACTAAACGTTTTTTTCTCAGAATACCCTCTCAGCGCGTTTTGATCATACGGTACCGTTTTTTAGTGAATAAACCTAAAGTTTCCTCAAACCTCGCGCACCGCTAATCGTCCTGGGGCGTGCTTTTTTTTTCTAAAAAAATTTTTCGAAATAAAATTTTCCTTTTTTATTTCTCTCGAAATACCCTCTTCGCACTGTCGGAGCCATCGGCCTTTGTTTTTTTATGAATATATTTTTTTCTTAAAAGTTAGTTTTTTTTTTTACCAGTTTTTTTCCCTCAAAAAAGTTTTTTAAAAGTAAACTTTTTTTTCCTCAAAAAAAATTTAAAATAAAATTTTCCTTTTATTTTACCGTTGACCGGGGTGCATATTAATATGCCGCTCAACCCTTACCCGGTCCGATCGGTTTTTTTTTTTTTTAGAAAAAAAAATTTTGTTTTCTTTTTTTAAATACTCTCTCGCACTTTTTTAGTCATCGGTCTGTTTTTTTTATGAATGTCCGAACATTAAAAAAAAATTTAAATTGTTTTTTTTTGCTTATTGTTCAAAATATGTCACAATCACACTTTCTGAGTTATTCGTATTGTCGGGTCGACCCGACCCATCCGCCCCGACCGTCCCTTTTTAATTTACAATAGCCACCTACAATATATTTACGAAATACCACCCCGCACTATTGTGTTAAATTACGAAAACTTCCCTCATTTTAATTATTTATTATTAAAAATACCCACCTTTCCCCCACTAGCGTCACCGTTATTTTTTTTTAAATGCCCACCTAAACAGTGCTTTAAATTCCGTCGTTGCTTAACGACCCTAATTTTTTTTTTTTTTACAAACTTACCTTCTAACACGTCAACCCGAAAACAGCCGGCCGGCCAAACATCCGCGCCAGCCAATGCAACCCCCCTTTTGACCCGAAAATTTAATGCGCCTTTTTTTTTTTTTTTTTTCCTTTACATTGACTTTTTTTTTACCTTTTTTTAACCTTTTTTTTTCTAAAAAAAATTTTAAAATAAAATTTTCCTTTTGTCTCTCGAAATACCCTCACGCACTTCTAGCCATCGGTCTGTTTTTTATGATCTTGATTTTTTTTAACATTAGTTTTTTTTTTAAACCATTTTTTTTTTTTTACCATTTTTTTTTCCTTTTTTTTCCTCAAAAAGTTTTTAAAAGTAAACTTTTTTTCCTCAAAAAAATTTTAAGATAAAACTTTCCTTTTTTTTACCGGGGTGCATTTAATATGCCGGCTCAACCCTACCCGGTCCAATCGGTTTTTTTTTTCCTTTAGAAAAAAAAAATTTGTTTTCTTTTTTTAAATACTCTCTCGCAATTTTTTAGTCATCGGTCTGTTTTTTTTATGAATGTCCGAACATTTAAAAAAAAAATTTAATTGTTTTTTTGCTTTTTTTTCCAAAATATTCACTCACGCTTTCTGAGTTATCGGTATTGTCGGGTCGACCCGACCCAGTCCGCCCCGACCCGTTCCTTTTTTTATTTACGAAATAGCCCCTCAAATATTTACGAAATACCCCCTCGCACTATGTGTTAGATTACGAAAACTGCCCTCATTTTATTTTTTTTTATAAAATACCCATTTCCCCACTAGCGGTCGACCGTTAGTTTTTTTTTTTAGAATGCACCAAAACAGTGCTTTAAATCGGTCGTTGCTTAACAACCGTTAATTTTTTTTTTTTTACAAAAACATACTTTCTAACACGTCCAACCGAAAACACCGGCCGCCAAACATCCCGCAGCGGAGCGCGGGTGACCTAACTTGTTAAGTTCATGTTTTAGGCCTATAAATCATTTTTCTAGAAAATAATAGATATTTTTGTGTTGAAACTTTGTCTTAGTCCAAGAAACTTTATTTTGATTCAACAATGACGCATCGATTACTGTAAGCACTATGCAGTTATCTACTTGTACCTGTACATGCACATGCACTTGCACTTGCACCCTCTGTATCTGTCATTGAAAATATTGTCATTAAGTAGTGTTGACCGGAGGAAGTTTCCTTAGTTGCCTTTTCTGAAATTAACCGAAATCGATTCAAAATATTTCCACTTGTCAATGTGTTGGTCAAGAGACTTCGGATAATATGTACTTCAAAAGCCTCGACGATAAATGGTAGTCTTATGAATACCTTTTTCTCGCCTATATAAAGTACAAAAAGACCTTCACCCTTCTTGTTATTTCAGTTAATATTATAACACAGTTTTTTTCAGTTTTGATTCTGTATTTTTGACAGTTTAATATTTTTGATTTGTCAAACTTTATAATGTTATTACACATTTTCGTTTCACAGTTTAAAAAAAAAAACAAAATTATAAAAATTATAAAAATTAAAAATTAAATAAAAGAAAAAAAATAGAAAAGTGTTCGCAACACATTAGGGATACCAATAACTAGTCCATCCCATAATAAAATGTCATATGTGTACTAGTAACAGATCTACAGTAGAGCATGAGATATTGAGATGAACCTCAAGTTTTTAAAAGGGTACCCTGTTGGGCCAAAAGTTCAATATAGACCCAACATTTGTCATAAACCTAATGAATCAATCATAGCCACTCATTTTTTCATCAAAAATAAAAAAAATCATTTTCCACCTCTTTTTTAAAAATTAAATATCTCACACACCGTTAATCGTTACGCAAAACAAAACATACCATCGCGACGAGAATTAAATTATCTTTTTATAGAGGGGCGACACTATGTACTTTCGACGAACTTTTTTTTATGATTTTATGAAGTAATATACGATTTTATAAAATCATATATGATTTTATGAAATCATATATGATTCGTTGTACGAATCATATGAATCATATATGATTCGTCATACGAATCATATATGATTTTCGCAATTCGTGACTGAAACAAAATTGAAAAAAGTTTGTCGGAATCATAAATCATATATGATTTTATGAAATCATTATAATGATCGTTATAAGAATCAAAATATGATTGTTATACGAATCATAATATGATTTTCGCATCGTGACTGAAAAAAAAATACGAAAAAAGTTTCTCGAAAGTATATCGTGTCACCCGTCTACTGAAAGATAAAAAAATACTCGTCGCGATGGTGTATTTTTTGTCGTGTGACGATTTACCGTTTGTAAGATATTTTATTTAAAAAGAAAAGGTGAAAAATGAGTTTTTTTATTTTTGATAAAAAAATGAGTGGCTAGGATTGGTTCATTAGGTCTATGACAAATGTTGGGTCTATATTGATCTTAACTCCCCCTGTTGGTACCCCTGGCCCACTGCATAGTGCCAAAATGTACAAAAGATTTCTTTTGTATCTTCGTTTTTACAGTGCAACGCAGTTTTTTATTAGTTTATGTTCCGTAATTTTTGACAATTTCATACTTTTGACCTGTTAAACTTTATATTTTTCGTTCCGTTTTTTCCGTGTCACAGTTTTATAACATATACAAAATTATAAAAATACAAAAAAAAAAAAATACAAAAAAAAAACCGCAAAAAACCCGGAGGGGTACAAACGGTGATTCAGAACTCAGAAGGGTACATATATCATAAGCCTTTTTAAAATCCGGCGTCATATGATTGAAAGCTGATATCTTTTGTGTGATACGAGAAATTTATCTTGTGGCGATCAATTTTTTTAGGGTGGTGCTTGACAGGCCAAAACAGTTATTATGTTTTTTTGGTTTCGTATTTTTTACGTATTACAATTTTTTACTTATAAAACTTTATAGTTTTTATTTCGTATTTTTTCAGCAGTTTTACTCACTTTATTAACCGGAGAATACAACTTCATGCTCCGTATTTTTCATGGTTTACTACTTTTAACTTATTAAACTTTATATTTTATATTGATTTTTTTATTTTACAGTTTTATAATACAAATAAAATTATAAAAATAAAAAATTAAAATTACTTTTACGATGTGTTCTCAAGTATAAATTTTAAAGAATGAAAGAGGATAGGATGGGAAGGGCAAAGTAAGTGATGACATTGGGAAGAAAGTGATTATTGCAATTTGTGTTCTTGAGTTAGTTTTTTTTAAGCAGGAATGAAAAGATAAAAAAAACTAACAAATTTACTAATATACCCTCAAAACTATATACTGAATTTGGTCTCTTCAAAGTTTTATCAATCGATGTTCTCATGAGCTCTACGTATAGCATGTGTCCCTATCTACAAGAAATAAATAACATTTATAAATAGTGCAAGTCTTGGCATAATAATTAAAAATTTCATCAACCTGTATGTATGTCACATGCAGTGTATTGAAATATGTCGTTTGCAATGCCAAAAGAAGGAATATATGTTACAGATTGGTGCAATTAACCTTTTAGTTAAAGCTAATGTTAGAGAATAAAAATGCACTAACGTTGGTTGTTCATTTTAAAGTATTAAACAAACAAACAAAAGATCAGATACGAATAACAAAAGAACGAAAATATGTTACAGGTTGGTTGGTTGCATCATGATAAAAAACAGGGATATAATTGTAATTGAACAAAAGCCCATGATGTTAGTGACTCACTTTCCTTCCTAATCCTTCCAAATTTAAAAGGAACAAATCTATAAAAAAAACTCATAACTTCCCTCCCTCATCCCTTCTCATCCCTTATCTTTCCATCTCAAAAAAAACTCAAGAACACCAATATTTATAATTTCCCTTCTCATCCCTTATTTTTCCATCTTAAAAATAAACTCGAGAACAGAGTGTTAAGGGGGTATTGGTAACACTTTTGGGGGTGTCTCAATAACCACCCCCTCTTTTATTGACAGATAGGAGATTCAATTTCGACATCAGACCTTATGATCTATTTTTATAGGAGAGTTATTTTGGATAGCCAAAATCCGTAAAAAAACGGATTTGTGAAACTGGCGCGCTGGGCACGCGACAGCACGTGGTCGGCGTGCCACTCGCGAATTCCGTTTTTACGGATTTTGCAACGTCGGTTTTTCTCTTACTTGACACATGTGGACACTTCAGTAAAGGTATGTAAATGATATGTGAGCATTTGGGAACATTTCAAATAAGGTTTGGACTTAGAGGAGAGCAAAAACGAATCCTCTCGTTTTTCAACAAAATGCCAACTCAATTCTTTTATCAAACGCCTCTAGCTAAGGCCGAAACTTCTTTCTAAACCTAGTATGATCATACTTTCAACATTTCATTAAACGAAAATATTCATTTGAGCTTAATCTTGATTTACGTTGTTCCTAATCACGTAACGGGTCTTACTCCTTTATTAGTCAAACTAAGTCAAACGTCACTTTGCGTAAACGTATCCATTCCCGATATGGGATATGCTTTACTTGAGATGCAAAGCACTTAGCTTGTTTGCATTAAGATGATTAGTGATCAAATCAATTGTTGATTATCATGGATTAAGTCCAAGTGACTAATTGAGTTTGTGGAATTTAGAAGTTAATTATGCTTTGAATTTTGTCACTTCCCTCACATACAAAAATGTTTTACAAACTCCCACATTCCTCCATACCACACTTCTATATCACTCCCACTTCCACACTTCTTAATCATTTGTCAAGCCCTTCTTACCCTCAACAAATGATTAAACATTCCTTCTACACAATCCTATAAACATTCTATACACTTCCCCCAAAACATTCCATAATCACTCTTGCCCACTCTTTTCTATCTTAATGGCAAAGTGATTATCAACCCAAATCAATTCTTTGATTTCACACTTATCACCATCATCTTCATACTTCTTCCTTATAAACCTTCACAAGCTTAAACCTTCCTCACTTAAACATTCTCTAATCTTATTCTTACATAAGACAACTCACATTCTCTTACACCTTATACCTCATTGTACTTGTTGTCCCTCAACATTCCAACATATACTCCTATACATCACATCAAAACATTCTCCACCACATATCTCGTATTCATCATTTTCTTCACAACTTAATTTGAATTTCACACATACACACACTCAAAGCTTCTCTTACACACATCTCCTCCTCACTCACATACGCTCTCATATTTGAAATTCAAATTAAACACACACACTCTTCTATCCTAACCCTTGATCATGCCATCTCACCAATTCAACTTACCTCATCACCATCTCATCTCAACCATTGATTTTGAATGTGATCATAGGCTTCTTTCCATCACATCAACATCACATCATGCCAACTCACATACAACTCACTCTCATCCTCTCCTCTATTTCACACATGTTGAAATACAATTTCAAATTCAAATTTTAAATTATCCATTCATAACATCTACATTTCCTCTCTAAGTTTAGCATATTCTTGGAATATTTTCTTGTACCCTAACCAACTTCTCAAACCTTGGTTAGTTTCTAACTAGATCAATTAACTTAGAGGAATACCAAAAATACCCTTGTCTGATGGTTCTTTTCTATCTCTTCTATATCGGACAAACGACCCCTAAATCTTTTTTAAACAATTCACAAACGCTTTTATCGAATGGATATTTGTGTTGGTTGACAGAATGATTGAAAGGTCATAGCGTGAAGTACAATTAGGGGTTTAACAATTCCGGGTATTTAAAATGCCAAAATATCGAAGAAAACAATTTGGGAATATGGCGCCGCTGGCCACGGGCTGACGCGTGGGCAGCGCGCCAGTCTCGAATTGGTTTTACAATTTTGGGATCCTTGGCTTATAAATACCCACCCTTGGTCTTTGTATTTCTCACCTCTTGCAAACACTCTTTCCTCTCTTTTCTCTTCTCTTTTCTCTTCTCTTATCCTCTAAGTCTAATATCAAAGTGTTCTAATCTTCTCATCTTATCATTCTATTAAAGTGAACACATCTCCGCAAGAGAGCCACACAAGTACTTAATCCATACTTGTGTGTTGAGTCGAGGGTCTTCTTCTCATACCATTTCTATTATAATTGAGTCTCTAGGCTAGGTTAGGGATTGTTTCTTTTATCAAACTATCATTCAATTTGGTTATTAAGAGAAGTCTTGTATCCGAGAGATCAATCCTAGATCATTGGGATCTAGTTGGGGTTTGGTAAACTTCTAAGGGGGGAGTTATTAGAGATAATAGGTTAAGTCGAATCACGGGTTCTTAGGGGTGGATTCCCAGGGCGAAATACCGTAGATAGTAACTCTTCTTTGTGAGTGCCGATCTTTGTGCATATTGGTGTAGAAAAACAAATTAAATTTATATACGTATGGTATTAATCCCGTGAAAATTCTTT